>RJWT010020187.1:0-18081 GCA_004365215.1 Cuniculus paca
TAGGAATGAATACAAATAGTGAAGTTCAGAAAACACATTTCTTTGTAATTTGGCAGAAGCCTAAGTGTTTTACTCTTTATAAACATGCAATTATAGGACGTAGGCCTGGTAGAAGTACCGGTAGTAGAGTAGTATATTCTCTTTCCAAAAATTATTTAAATATCATAGATTTTATTTAAATATCTATGATTTTATCATAGATTTTTTTAAAATATCATGAAAAACAAGAGATGGTAATCCCTTTACAGACCTAGATTGCATTTTATGAGCAAATTTTACAGTTTGGAGAAGGGCAAATATGCTAAATAGAAGCAAGAATTAATAATTGGCTGAATGATTAGATACACTTAAAGTACATTAAACACACTAAAAATGTGGAGTGAATCCTAATGTAAACTATGGATTTTGAGTTATAACGAGGTGTCAGTGAAGGTTCATTGTTTGTAACAAATGCACCACTCCAGCAGGGAATGTGAGGAGTGAGGGAAGGTTGTGTATGTGTAGAGACAGAGGTAAGGGGTCTATGAGGAATCTGCACCTTCTGCTTTACTTTGAATCTAAAATTGTCAAAAAGTCAAAAAATAAATAAATAAATAAATAAATAAATAAATAAATAAAGTTAACTTTTAAAACAGGTGAAAAAAATCGATCCAGGAAAATTATCATAATTGTTTTAGAAATCATGATGTGTTCATCTTGGTGTAGTTGGGATTCGAAAACCAGTAGCCTTTATCCAACTACAGTTCAGTGGAACTGCTGAGTAGTTTCTGAGGGATGGATGCTCTTTGGGGCATTTCTACAGAGCCTCCTGTGTTCTAAACACTGTACAAGGCACCTCTGTGAGATTCATGAAACAGGTTTCACTTTTCTTCCCAATTTGTAGATGGAAAGAAATGTCAACTCCTGGAAAGTTAATTAAATATCTTAATATGGCACAGACAATTGATATTAGAGGGTTAAAAAGTAGGTCATGAACACATATGAGTTGTTTATTTGTGAGTTTGGCTTATGGGAAGACACATGAGAAAATGTGAAGAAAGAATACCTTCATGCCTAAGTACACTTTGCTCTTCTGGAAAAAAGGGAATGTAAGTGCAGTTGATGAAACTAGGTTTGAAAGTAAACTTTCAACTGCTGATGCAATAATTAGATAGTAAGGTAAGCTCAAAGTACAAGAATGTACCCATAAGTACTTCTGCTGCAACTGAAGACCAGAGAATACCCCTCTTCTGAGTAGACATTAAGGTTTATCCAGTTCTAAGCCAAGGTAGGAAGAAGTTGAAGAATCTTCCAGGAACAAGTGAGCAAATGTAGAAAGATATGCCCTGATACTCTGGGCATTGCTGATTAACCTTCTACTATCCTCTCAAGAGCTTCTGATTCTGAGATTTTAATTGGATTAAAATTAATCACAGATACTTCTTATGAAAGTTCCCTTCATGTCTCTTATGTGATTTGGCATAATCATATGGAGACAGATAAAAAAAATTTTTTTTATTATCTTCTACTTACAATCAGAATGGAATATGGAAATATTAAGTCAGGTCAACCTGAACCAAGAAAGACAAATGTTTTGAATATCTGGGTGGCACTTACAGGAAAATCTCAGGAAAAAAAGAAGAAGAAGAAGAAGAAGAAGAAGAAGAAGAAGAAGAAGAAGAAGAAGAAGAAGAAGAAGAAGAAGAAGAAGAAAAACCACAACATTGTAAATTATCTTCTCCACTTCCTAAGGCTGCTGGACCCAGTTCCGTATTTGATCAAAGAAATCCAATTCTGCAATTTCTGCTTTTAGAAAAATACACTGAGAAGTAAGATTTAAAAAAAAATGCAAAAGAATTTCTTCGCTTTCTTCCTCTTATCCCTACCTCTTCACCTTCATTTTCTTTCTTTCTTTCTTTTTCTTTCTTTCTCTTTCTTTTTCTTTCTTTCTTTCTTTCTTTCTTTCTTTCTTTCTTTCTTTCTTTCTTTCTTTCTTCTTTCTTATCTTTCTTTCTTAACAGTTAGAAATAAATATTATTCAGTCCCATCTGGGAGACTGTAGTCATTTTTCATAATCAATTTTTATAGACATTGTTGTCTTATGTTTGCCATCCAGGTGTCCACTTTCTCAAGGTAACTAAAAGGTTCACAAGGATTCTTATCTAAAACTGATAAACAGATGCAAACAGAGCCAAGCCTATCTGGGCTACCACAGGCCTTTTTGACTAATTGCCCTGATAGATCATTCTCGGATGCCCTAATGTTGTTATTGCACCCAGCATAGCTGAGATAGCACATGTTTAACCCCTGACCTTCCAGCTGCCTGGACCATGCTGCTCGGGAACTCACTGCTCTCCATCATCACTTCCTTCCCATGGCAGCCAGAAAGAGATCTGTTTCTAAGCAAATAGCAAAGGCTCTGACCCCGTCATGAGTCACCGGTCTGTCTACCCACTTCCAAGATTCCCCCCATGTATTTATTCAGCTTGTCAGAGTTCCTGACAAAAAAGATAGTAATTTTGTGTTAAGTCAGTCTCATGCTCTCAAAATAGCAATTTCATATTTCTGAAATATCTTAAATGTTTTCTATCGGCTTCATATGAACCGATCAGTCCTATTCCACCCCCCATTTCAGGTAACTTTTTCTCAAGAAAAATTTTAAAAGTAGCAAATGTCACAGAAAGAGCAAAAGAAAACTATTCCAGGGCCATTTATTATAACGGAGGGAAATGCCTAATTATTCTGTGCCTTGGGGGTGCTGATTTATAATTACTATCAGACAAGCTAAATACTATTACTAATAGCACAAGTGAGAAGGAAATGTATTTTATGTGAAATTAGTCATCTTTCCCCTACTGAGTGTTTCACACGTCTTTTTCACAGGACTTACACTGATCTAACTTTAACAGATACTGCCAACACATGGTAATTCAACTGCTGATGGCCCTGGTTGAGTATTTCTGTGCAAAAACGTCACATTATGCAACCTTGCAGAACCATTAAACAGGAATAACACAACAAGTGATGGTTCTTACAACCATTTATACTAATAAATGAAATTACATTGTCTCTAGGGAGAGGCAGAATATAAACAGAGAAAGAGAAAAACATAATCATTATAGGGTCCATTTGAATTTATGTTCATTTTGTCTCTATATCTCAAAATTAAGTAGACATGAACTACTGCAGGCTACTGTATGGGGAGAACAGATTCATTTGGGTACCTATTGCATGCCAGTTTTCACTAAGGCATTTCACGTACAATCAAAGCACAATGTCTTAATTATAAAATGCTTCTGTCTTTCCAATGCCATGCTTAACCTGGCCTTTAGACCATTCATAATTTTTCACCTAAGAAATAATAAAGCATATTGGAGTTATAAAATAAATTCCAGAGTGCTAATGTTGTTACCCATCATTATCCTTCCCACACAATAAATTCTTCCCCATTGAGGAAGCAGAATTGCAGCGCTTGAAATACTGCATAGAGCAACAAGAGACTGTAGATAATTGAGAACAAAGCAAGACAAAATGATCAAAGTTATTTGTGCCTTTGCCTCCATACATAAGAGGCTCAGCATCAGCACATGGTGCAGGTTTAGTCTCATCAAGGCGGCTTCAAGCCTAATTTTCTAAATGTGTTTTCTCCTAAGTGAGGCTAATGAAGTCTTTCTAACCAGCTTCTGAAATTTAAATGATGAAAAGTGCTGGTGAGGTGACTAGAATTAAAGAAGAACAAATGCTCAATTCATTCAAAGTCCTTTCTTGCTTCTTCTTGTAAAGCTAGCCAAAAATTCCTAGTCCAGCCTACCTTCGAGCTACCTTGGGAACAATCGAACTGAATTCATGTACACTTTGGAAAGCTTAATTTATAAAGATAACTCATCATCTAAAAAGAAAGTTGAAGTCAAGTATTAATGAATACTGTTTCACTAAAAGATAAAAATTTAGATGATATCTAGAAATAATGACAAATTTATTTACTAGAAAGTTTTGGGGGAAATGCTAAACAAGATCCAAACCTAAGACTTATTTTTTATATGTAAAATGGGATAATAATACTTGCAGACTTATTTCCTAGAATAAGAAAAACGCTTAGCCTAACAGAAAAGAATTAATGTTATTCTACTATAAAAAGTATTAATGATAATTAATAATGAATGTGAGATGATTCTTAAGTAATTGAGAAAGTCTTAGTTCTTTTTAGTCTGTTGATGTCTCAGATTCCCACTGATTTAAATCCTTTAGTAATCATTTCTTAAATATTGATTCATGACGATGAAACATCTTTGCCAAATTCCCTTACTCCATTTCTTATCTAACTCTCTGGCCATCAATATTAACTTCTTACAATAAAACAAGATACGGAATGTTAGGTTACCAACATTCATTTTTGTATGATTTATATACCCAAAGCCTAACATTAACTACATCCTCAATCATTTGAATCTGATAATGTACAGCATGGGGCAAATAATTTGCTAGATTTTCAAGAAATTCAAATAAAATTTGACAGATAGGAAAAAAATTGGACCTCAAAGTTTTCTACATTTTAATTTATCGTCTCTATCATCTATTTGGTGTAGTGTTTTAAAATGATAGGTTCATAGTGAAAATTTTGTTGTGTGTAGTATCGAATTTTCTTTGCAATAAAAGGAAGTTGACTTTTTTGGTTTTGTGATTGATATACTTAACAAATTAATATTCATTGCTCTGTCAATTTAGATACAAATACACCATGGGAAAACTAATTTTAATGTACTTTACTAAAACCAATAACTACACTTTGCTCAAGGATAACTGTAATGCTGGGCTCAAGGGGGTTAACATTCCAATAATGATGTTTTTAAAATGTAGCTCTCATTTAAATAAATATAAGTAATTGGATTTTCTTCCATATGAAAAAAAGTGTCAGATAAATGTTGTAAATCTAAAAACAGAAAAGTAGAGAAGAAATAGTGATTTATATGCCGCAATGAAGTGTTTCACAATTTTTGTTTAACAAAACATATTTTACCCCACTTACACCTTGATCTATAGGACCCTACTGATTATAAGGCTGTAAATTGTATGAAGAGTTCTGCAAAAAAGAAATAAAAATCATAAAATGACATCAAGGAGGTCTTATATCATGGAGTCACTTGATCCCTACGACTCAACTGTGACTTTGGTATTTAGTTTAAACACAAACTATACATTCTTATTGATAATGAATAGAGCCACTTGTTTTAATTTCATATGCCCAGTGCACCTAAGCTGCTGAAATTTCTATTACCCATGGCTGGGATATTAATCCTTTGATTTAAACTTTTTTTTTAAGTCTCCATTTTTCAAATGTTGACTTAATGCTAAAACAATGAGAAATAACTTTTCCAGCAATTTTGGCAAATTAAACAGGGGAAGAAGGGTGACCATTCTTTGTTCATTTGAAGATTTATTAAAAATGCTTTTGGTACAGGAAATACTTTTTTTCTTCCCCAGAATTAGGGGATATCTTCAGGAAACGCAGTAGATTAATTACATGAGCCCTGGCTCAACTTTATTTAAAAGTAAAACACAAGCTTTTAACATTCATCCAAAAATGTAAAATTGCTCTTTCAGCATTTCATGATGCTGAGGTTTTTTTGTTTGAATGTTTTTCTGTTGGCTCTGAAACTGATAACTAGAGATTTTCTTTTTTATGTTTTGTTATCGCGCTTAGTAGAAGGGTTGGGGAGAGTAAAGGTTTGAGAATGCAGGGAAATTTGCCTGGGTTTTTAATATGAAACAGCAATATTTTAAGATGTCATGTATTTTTTAAATTGACAAAGTAATGTATTGGTTTAAGCACAGAACTTTTTAAAATCTTATATCTGAATTGCCTTGATGAATTGACTTCTACAGGTCATATTCCAATAAGTTGCTGAATCAGAAAACGCAATTTAAAGAAATTCAACTCAAACTGGGTCTTCTGTTTTGCAATGGGGAATGTTTTGCCTTTGTCAGAATTTTCACGAAAGCCCAGAACTCTGCCTTTTCTAAAATTCTTCTAAGATATGTATTTCTTTGCATTTATAATGGAGACATTATATGATGTATTTTGCCAAAACTCAGGGTCATTCCCCTTGGCTGAGATTCAGAAAAAAACACACAGAGAAATATATACATTGCACAATTACTGCATTCTGTGCAGGGCTACACACTGTGGGGAGAGCAGTTAGGGCTAAGGGGAAGGCCATGGCAGCAGATCTCAACTTGCTTTTCAAGAGCATATTTAGAGAAACTGGAGGGGCCTAAACTAAGCAAGAACAGATTTTTAAAGTCCTATGTCACGACTGCAGCTCTAACGCAACATGGAAGGCACAGGTCATTGAGAGAGCTGAATCTAGGACACAGGGCAGCGTCTTGGAAGATGGCAGGCTGACATGGAACCAAAAGAAGGTGTGAATACTGAGCTGGGTACTTTGGGCGGTCCCAGAGAGGAGGCTCAACCGCCGACAGTGGATGTGGATGCTGAGCACACTGACCAGGACGCTCCCTGTCTACCCTAGCTCTGAATCATTCCAACCATTGCCCATGCACTCAGTAGCATTTGGGTAAAATGCATGGAAAAGGTGTTATAAGTGTATATTTTTGTTCATCTATGCAAGTTCTTCAAGTCCTCAACTTGAGTGTAATAATTAAGAACATTTATTTAATTATTGCTGATTTTTATTAGTACATGTTTGCTGTTCATAATAATTACATTCCTTGTGGAGAGTTGATACATATTATAGTCAGGGGTTGCAAGAAGAACAATTGCACACAGGACACAGAATTTATAATACTATTTTATGATGGTCACGCAGAGTTAAATGGAAGAAAGTGCAGTATATCCATCAACAACACTAAAGATCTAGAAACTTCAGCCGAGGGCCTGGATCCCACAGTAATGTCCTGCATGAGTTGAATTGAAGACCTAGAGCCCATGACAATGACTCATGCAAGTCTGTTTGACGGGTCTGAGCTGGGAGGGCCCAAAGGTCAGCTGTGGAAGCTAGAAAGTCTGTGCCAGCGGGGTGAAGGATCTGTGCCAGTGGGTTGAGGGTTCTATACTGGAGCCAAGAAGCAACGCTCAAAATAAGGACCAGGCTGCCCTGAAAAGTACCATAGCCATCTTCAGTGACAATGAGGTCCCAAGCTCCTCTGACAATGAGAACAGTTGAGTACATGTCAGGAAGCCAGCATAACAAACTTCTGAAGATTAAACAGCATACATCTTCCCCTCTGGAGCCAGGAAGTGATGCTCAGTGTAAGGACCAGAGTTCCTCCAATGTGAACCGCAGCCATTCTCAGCGACAAGGTCCCAAGCTCCTCCAATGATAATGGCCGAATTCACATCAGGGAAGCCAGTCTGACAAGCTCCTCCAGGAGAACCAATGGCTCCAAACAGCAGCACTTAGGAGAACCCACAACGCCACAGCTCTTCCTCTCCACGTCTCTTTTTATGCTGGTAACTTTCCTCAGGTGGGTCATCTACACTCAGCACCATGCTGATTTAATTCAGCTGGTGTTAAGTTTACCACCAGTTTTTAATCCATAACAGTACATGCACATAACACATCTTAGTTCTTTTTTATCTCCTTCCCCTCTCTTACCTCTTTAACCTTTCTCTTACCCTTTCTCTTTTATAAAGGATTTATCTCCCTCCATGTTTAAAAAAAAAATTGTTGGCCTAGCTTTGATTCTGGCCTAGTTTGATATGATCCATAGTTTCCATATTTGTGGAAAGGAAATATTGATAATGGGTTTATTTAATGCATTCAAGCTATTTAGTCAAGTGTCTGGCACCAAAAAAGCACTCAATGTGTACCTACAGTCAGTACTTTAATTAAAGAATTTCTTCATAACAATAGACATTCCTTGGGCATCCTATATCATCATTTGTAATATTTTGCCTTCAACTTTCTGCATCATGAACAAGCTGAATGGAGAAAAAGAATAAAGCATTCACTAATAAAAAAAAGATGCATTAGCTTATGTACCCTTGTGCACCTTTGGATTTGATGTCTGGGATTGAAATTCCATATTTTACTCCCCACCCACCTTCTTCAGAGATTATAATTACGATGGTAGGATACATTAAAAACATGGACCATATTGGAGAGGCTCTATTCCTGAGCCTTTAAGAATTAAAGAAGCTGAACATGGCATATGCTACAACCCCAGTACTCTGGGAGGCTGAAGTAGTCTTCAAACTCAGCCTGGACAACTGAGCAACTTAGCAAGGCCCTGTCTCAAAATTAAAATAAAATATGAAATGAAATAAAATAAAATGAAATTTTAAAAAAGAGTTACTGGAGTGGCTCAGTGCAAGGTCCCTGGGTTCTCTCCACAGTACCCCCTCCCCAAGAAAAAAAACCCACAAAAGAGTTTGAGTCAGAAGTCACTCAAGATCATCATCAAAGATGGCTCAAAATATCCCTGAATGAACAGACTGAGCCAAAGATAATCATGGAATATTTTATCTCCTGAGGCAGTCAAAAAAGAGCAAATGTGATAGCTGTAATCTTGGTGGTTAAAGGGAAACTCCACCTTCTTTTGTTCTGTTATGAATGAAAACCTTGGCATTTAACATTGTCTAATGCAATTTTAAGAGAATTCACCTCAAACTTTGAGATTCCAATGGTAGTGTTTTAAATGCACTGGATATGGCAATAATTAAAACATTTTTCAAAAAAAATGTTTCAATCTCTTAAGGTCTTGGCTTGCAATATCCATTTCCACAACCCCTCCCCAGCCACCAAATCTCTTATAAAGACCAGCCCAGCCGAGACACTTGAAAGGTAATATGTCAAATAAAATAAAAGGTCCTCAATATGTTCATCTCCAGAGTTAATTTGTAATAAATCCGGAATAGATATTTTCTGCCAAATGAAACACTGCAAAAGTTGATTCTTTAAAATTTTACCTACAAATCTTAGTCAAGAGACTATAAACATGTTCTACTAGTCAAAAGAAATTAGCTTGGAGACTTATAAATCCAAAAAGGTCAGGCACTTTGTCCCTAAGAATGCCAGCTGGTACAGGAGACAGCAGCCCATTGGGAAACCAGGAAAGGAGAAATTTTCAAAGCACTCAGCTAAATTCTGTTACAAGATTTCCCATTAACAAAGGCAGGTAGTTTAGACACCAAATGTAGTTTCCTTTGGAAAAAAGGAAAACAAATTAGGAATTGAGGTTCTCTTGTTTCCCAGAAACCAAACCTACTTTTAACTAGAAAGAGTAAGAATTGATCAAATGGCTCCTTTGTTTTCTAAGCCAAGCAAATGCATTTTTAAAAATTTGAAAAATCAAATGTAAGCTCAAAAAAAAAGTTAGACTTTCAATGATTTTTTTTAATGACACCTAAGGATCAAACATCGTTTTATACCAGCTAATTAAAGTAATTACATATACCATTGCATGTATTCATTTGAATTAGCAAAGAAGAAACTAGCCATTCTCTAAATGCTGGTTGCTGTTATAATTTAAAGGGCAGGGATTTAGTTCTGTTGTGATTGGAGAGAATTTATACTACCATTTTCTAGTCATAGTTAGAAATATATTCTTTGCTTATATCATTAATAAATAAATTTGAAGTCAGTCATTACATGTTAATGTCTAAATTCTTTTTTCTTATTTATGCAACTCAAAAGTCAGAAATATTTCAGTATGTGCTGGCAGTATCAGGTTCATCAACATTTAGAATGTATTAATTCACCAAGAAATGCACCTTATTTTATCTGCATTTAGGGTAAAAGAGTAGCAAATGCATTCAGCTACCATGTCCCGTGTATGCTTGGAAAAGCAGGAATTATTACCTGTTTGCAAGCAAGCATGGAATCATAATTTGACATTCTGACCTGCTATGGCTTCAAAAATTTTACATATTTCCAGTAGCCACTGAATCCAAGAATGAGTTTTATCCTCGGTTTTTCTATTCTCCAAGGATAATTCAGTCCATGTTTATCTCTGAAAGGTTTTCTAAGACATTCAGCTACAAAACACACACACACACACACACACATACACACAGACACTCGTGCATATGCACACTGAGCACTGACAAACAGGAGTCAGGGAGTTCAGAAGCACTCAGAGCCCAGTTTTAACAAAGCACTATAAGGGCCTGGAGGCAACACATGCTCAGTCAATAGATGCATCATCAACCTGACACCCTGACCATGGGAAAAGCTGGTAAAAGCATTGTAGATTGGAAATAACTTGTTCCAGGCTGACACATTTAAAACCTGATTGTCTGATGTTCCTGACATAATCAATAATAATGTGAAAATGACCAAAGATTATAAATCTGGTTATTATGTGTATCAGCAAATCTACATAAAGGATTGAATCTACATAAAGGATTTATGCCTACATAAAGGCAGAAACTGTGAGATTCAAAGGCATTATATTCCCTATGCAGTTGGGCAAATAATAGATAAAAATCTTCGTGGCACATAGCCTAGGTTTGCGACTTCTTGTCCTTTCCTGGTAGATTGTGGATTCTTCTGAAAGAACTGTGCACAAACTGAAACTTAGAACTTAATGATTTATCTCTTTATAGCTTCATACCCTCATAATCTTCACTATCACCCTTCTTTATTTCCTTGAATGCAGCGAGACAAGCTGGTCGTTAAAATTTTTTCCAAGACTTAGATTTCATCCTCTGTCACAACTAAACCAACTAAATATATTGAGTATTTATGATATGCAATTGATTTTCATGTGAATCATTTCTTTATAAGTTATCATTAGTGATGTTACTGATTTAAAAAAAAACTCTAAAGCTGAAGGAATTTAAACAAGTTGTTTAAGACCATGTATGCTCTTGAGTTTTAATTCTAAACTCAGGACTCAGTCTACCATAGTGAATTCACCTTAACTCTCGAAAATGTTACAAAGATTTGTTCTTTAGTCCTGATTCACCCTTAAACCTGGGGGGTACCAGTGCATTGCATCTCTCAGAATATATAACCTGCATTGTCATACTCATTAGTTCTACTCTCAAATTTGATCTTTATGCAAACCCTGTTAGATGATAACAAAGTGACTCTAAATTGTCCTGGAAGCTAAGACACAAAGCAAGCAAAGATGGCAATATCTTGCCATGCTTGGAATTCCTGAAAATTTAAGACAAAGTTTACTCTTCAATTTCTGGGGGTATTAGTATAAATATGCACTGTTGCCTTTTTCTCAAAACTTTTTCAAACCTTCTGAGGAGTAGTCACTACTAAAGCATGAATGCCCTACCCACTCTATCCTTCAAGCATCCTTTTCCTAGTACACAAGGGAAGGAGGGATTTTATTTTGCAAACTCCATAAACTTGAATTATCACTTTTCTTATCCCTCCTCACTCAACTTGGTCAATGACCACCCATAACTCTAGGTAGAAAGCTGGTCTGCTCATGGGACCAACATTCAGGTCAACACGAGGTTATACAACACTCCCTTGTCACGATTTGTTACTGAAGCATTCAATTTCAGCAAATTAAATTGAAATGCATAAAATCATACATAAAGTATAACTTTTCTTATAGTTCAAGTTAGCTACAGCCCAATAAATAATGTTCTCCCCACCCAATTTTGAAACAATTTACAGATAAACAAAGAAGTCAGCCATTCAGAAATAAAAATAGCTGTTATGTATGATAAAAATTGAAGGAGATGGCATCCATCTGTAACTGCCATGGACTCAGTGATAGTCCTTGGAATTAGCCTTATATCTGGAAGCTCAGGAACACTGGCCATTTACTGCAGTGTCCTCCACAGTGAATCATCCCTGGGAAAGTGGAGCCTGGGGCCAGGCTGAATACATTCTCCCTCTGGTTAGGTTATTTCTCCAGGAGGGACAGAGAGTAGGGCTACTCTATGATTAGGAAGTTCCTCACCCAAACACTAACTGACAACTCTCTCTTCTATCCCAGGAAAAGAACACATGAGAGAGTGGGTCAGAAAGTCAGGAATATTTAGGGAAACTAGAAAAATGGGGAACAACTCCCAAGTACACAAGAGAGGCATGCTAGGAATTAAACGGCTCACAGGAAATTCCCTTCACATGGGTGTCTTTGGTCCTTATCTCTGCTTAGCTATTTGCAGCTCTTATATAAATCCTCAAAAAGGCCAATTTCTTCTATCCTTTGTCTAATCTGTAGTAAAATCGGTTGCCTCCTACTGGAAACGCTACAACCCACTGGAGAATGGTTGACATACGCTGTGATTTTCCTCTTTCCCCTCATGAATGTATTTTTCCCTGTGAGTTTCTCAGACTTTCATAAAAACTTTCAGGGGACTTATTCAACATAGTAAGTGGTGGCATTCAGCATCTATGTTGCATGACATAATATAGAGGAGCAGGTAGGTGCTTTGTGATGAAATCTCAGCACTCCTAATCCATCGTGAGCGTTCACCTTCTCCCTCAAGCATCTGTCCTTTGAGGTTTATAGATATACCCTCTTTTGTTTTGCATCATACACTAGTGAGGAATAAACATTGACTCTCTGACAGACAGCATTCAAAGACAGATTCTTTCAGTTAAAATGTCTTAGGTGTAGTTTACTAGTAACAGAAATAATGACCAGGCACTGGAAAGTAATAATTTTTTAAAACTCCTACGACTATCACTGAATTAATTAATACTACTGCTTGCTTGAGTGTGCTTTTTTCCACAGTACACTTTTTCTCTATTTTGAGAACCAAATCAGGACTTTCTAGGAATTTTGTATAAAATATCCAATCAATACATTCAACCAGTCTAAACCTAGTTGGTCTATCAGTGTCATTTGAGGTCTGTTTTGATAACATCTTATCAGACAATTCTAGGCTGAGGCTTGACTCTGATCTCATACAGCAATTGTCTGCTTTTACTGTTTTGGCATTGTATTATTTGTTCTGGCATAAATGAAATTTGTTTTCAGAAAGCAGATGGTGAGCTCTTGAAAACACTGACCTCATCTTATATGTCTCTCAGATCTCCCACAATGTGTGTTCACTGAATGTTAATTGATTGGCTGAAGAACTTGTCCCTGTCTGACACTGCGTTTGTGAATAATACTGCCTAATTACTCATACTTCTTTATCAAGACTGTCATGTTTTCATACAACTTAATGGGGATAGTAGGAGGAGGAGGTCGAGGGAGAGGACTAAGGAATTGAAGCCAGATAATTAAAATGATTTAGCCCAAAGATAGTCTGCTAGTTAACAGCAGATGTGGGACTAAAGATTTTATTCTCTTGACACTTACTGTGATTAAGATTCCATGTCACCATGCTAAATCTTTCTGGGCTACTCTGGCAGTTTATTCCTAGTCTAGTCTGGGAAGCCATTGTTATAATCAAAATGCATATTTTGAGAGCTGATGCCCAGAGATTAAGATTGAGTAGATTCTAAGTGAAACACAGGAATCAGTGTTTGCAGCATTTACCCAGGGTGATTTTAAGTACATAGCTACAGCATTGTAATCTGAGGAACACAATCCCAGTCTTCTTACCAGTCTGTCTTATTATCTTCCTAGTTATTCTGTTAGCTATATTCCCTTAGGTAAGTGTGTGGTGTGTGTGTGTAATAAGAATATCTAGAAGTGGTCAAAAATGGGTATGTCACCCACACAACAGTCTTTCATTGCAGTGCAGCAAAGGTGACCCTGGTCTACCACCACCATGACTCTGACCGCCATGCTTTGAAGAGTAAGTAAAAATTTCCAACATACCACCAAGAAAATTATTCCCTCCCTACTTTCCAAGCTTTTTCATTGTAATGAAAGTCAATTAGCATGAACTAATTTGAAAGTTTCGGATGTACTTAACAAATGATAGCAACATATTTTCCAAAAATTGTTCAAATAAAACTAATTTCAGTTGTCTACTGTCTATTGAAGAGCAGAAGGCAAAAATTCTGAGCTAGTCTCATAATTTGAAATGTCCAACATGTTCATAAACTTGTATTCTTATTATACACTGTGCTCTATCTTGACAAAAATACAAGGTATGTAAGATTAGGAAAAATGCCTGTGTCGCACATTCTTGTAATCTAGGCCTGGTACTATATCTAGAGGACAATAAATATTCAATAAATTTAAGGAAATAAAATACCATAGGAGGCTTCCATTACCCATAACAAACATTATCATAGAAGTATTTATGGTTTAGTCCAGCAACCAACTGCTGTTAAACAGGAAAGAAACGCAGTTCTTCTCTGCACTGCTGAGAAGTTCCAGAATGATATTATGACATATATAAAGGACTGGCTGTTTTATATGAAATATAACTGAAGTATTTACAGTAAATACAGCATCCTTGCTACATAGCTATTATCATAATTATTGTTGCAATTATTATAAATACTGGGTTTTAATTAAGGGAAAACTTTCTAGAAATGGCCTCATGTAGTTCCTGAACCATGGAAACTAACTAAGGACTAAAATCTTCATTTTATGAATTCTTCTGAATTCATCTGAAGAATTCTTCTGAAGGTAATAAGGTAAGAATTCTCTGATATGTAAGTGCAAGATTTTTCCTGAGTTAACAAAATTTGTGGACTTCCTATCCTTTTTTAATAAATCTATCTTTCTATAAATCATACATACTGAGAATAGTTTAAAAATATAATGAATAATTTTGTGATATTTAAGAGATTATGCACCTTTCAGCCAAAGGAAGTCTATATATACACACAGAAAAATCAATGTATCCTTAGAAAAAGAAATTTTTAAAATTTTTATTAGTATAGGTTTGCAGTACATGATGAATACATTCATTTTGGAGAGATTGTATATGCCCATAACATATCTTCTATAGTTTAGAATGATATCCTTTGATTTTTAATGTCCCAAAATTCTATTTAAGTTAAATCTAAATACACAGACCTACACTCTACCCATAAAGGTTCATGGTGGAAATTTTAGACCAATATTACACTGCAATAAATTCCTGTTTTCCCATAGTCCAGATCACTAGGATAGGGAAATACCTTAAGTGGATTTTACTGGATTTGTGTAAATACTAGTTTTATGTTAAAAGAAAAGGAAGTAGAAACTAACATACTGTTAAGGCTGTGGTCAGATGAAAGCAACCTCCAGGTTGCATCAAGGATCAACAGAACCTGCCCAGTTTTCAAGCCCACTTATTCTTAGCCTTTTATTTCTTATGAATCACTTGGAAAATCCTAAGGGCAAGCATGAGTTTCCTCTGAAAAAAAAAAATATATATATATATTTCAAATTTGGCATATAACTTCAAAGTATCCACAACTCGTAGAGAAATTAAGTTCAAAGTCTACCATTGCAGGAGGCAAACCTTGCTTACTAAATGCTGCTTACATAGAGTGATTTTGTTGGTGAAGAGCCAGCACAAAGCTTAGATCTGAGAGGTGTGCCAGCAATGAGGCTTGCTCTGTTAGAAATCATGAAAAGCGCTGAGTGCAAGACTGGGTTTTCCTTAGGGATAACGTCTCTTGATCTTTTTCTTTTTGAAAAATCTCAAGAAATAATCTTGGTAAATTATCATAAGTAGCATTTTCCTTTTGGATATTTTTACTTGTCAGCATATCAATCCAATGTGTGGATTACAAGCGTTTATGGCATGCTTGGTATGTCTCTGACACTGTATTATACTAGGGAATTCATAAGAAGTATCATAAGGAAGGATCTTAGACCTTAAAGAAATGCAAAGTTATTTGAGAGTACTGAATAAAATAAAGATACACTTATTGAGAAAATACAGTGAATTAAATTTAGAAATATTTGGCATTATTATGTGTGTCACTAGAGAAATAAACAATGTATTTTAGGTTGTCAAAATATGATTTCATATGTAGGTACTTAGTTGCCATGGTACATTGGGTCCTAGCCAACTACTGCCCACTGGTTACAACAGGAGAGAACACATTTAGAAGGTTTGAAACTAGAACAGGAGTTTGGGGAACAATCAAAGGAAAAGAACATTATCCACCTCACTTTCCTTTCTTAGTAGCTAAATTTTGAGTGTATATACCATGAGCTGTTCTAAGAGTTATACATTGATTTACCTGGGGTCTTTGAAGGTGTGCTATGAGGTAAATTCTGTCTACTTTGCATCACTGTGATGATTGAAACACACTAATCAAGTATCTTAGGCTCAGGAAAATGGTACCACAAAATATCAACATTGGAAGATCTGGCTGCCTAGACTGTGCCTCTGACTGGCATATTACTCTGTTTAGAAGACTGTCAGCATAAATTCTCTGTCAGATAGTTCATGACCCTAGGAAGAAATCATTAGTGTTCCACTGTGGCAGACGGTGCTTCCAAAGATAATCACAATATGTCCCATTCCATTCCACATGCTTCACAATTTGGTTTTACCAGATCCCCATCAGTGGTTAGATCATATTCCTGTGGAACTAGGTGAGTTCTATAATCTGAGCAACCAATACAGCAGATGATCTGAGTTTCTGAGTCTAGGTCTTAATGAGGGCTGGAAACTCCTGCCTGTGCTCTGTAGAATGTTTGTTCATAAAGCACTCTTCTTAAAAACTTTGACATTATGCTGGGAGAAACCCAGGCCATGAGGACAGTAGATGGTCTGCAGGCAGACTCATCACAGCTCACAGCCAACTGTCAGCATGAGTTTCCAGAGGCGGGAATGATCAGCTTTTACACCTGGTCCAATACAGGTTCAGATGACTCCAGCGTCACGTGCAATCTAAGAACAAAGACCCTTTGCTTCACCTAACCTTATCAAGTTTCTAAACCTTCTCCTAGTCCCTAAGGACGCAGAGGGGATGATTTTAAAATAGAGGTGGCAGAACTGACAGTACTGCAGACTGATGAGATGAAGGCATAAACAACAGGATGGAGTCATAGATAAGCCCGAGTTTTCAGGCTTAGGCAATTTTTGGCTAATATTGCTACACACCAAGATAAGGAACAGAGACCAAAGAACAGAAAAGAGAAAAAGATAAGGAATAAATTTTGAGCATACTGAGTTTGGTGTGTCTTTGAGGTATCCATGCAGAGATGTCAAACAGCTGGATAAACAAAACTCTTTGAAGCTCAAGACAGAGGTTGTTACAAACACATAGAATAAAGACACATATGCAAGTTATTACTAAATTGCAGGAGTGATTTAAAACTCACAGAGCATTATGATGCCCATCCACCCAAATTTGCTAGGGAAAGATTCCAAAGAAAATCGGGTAATTCAATAATTTGAAAGAGATGATAGATTTAGATAAAGATATGGGTACACCCTTTGACGTTTTAACTTCTCCAAAATCAGAATGCTTCTTAAAGTTAATGAATTATGTAGCGTACTTGATCATGGATTTTCTTAGTGTTACCAAAAATCAGTATCTTACAATCAATGACTTCTTAGTATCAATAAGATAAACTAGCCCTTCAAACGTACTGCCTGCACTATTTTCTAAATACGTTTTTCATAATCTTTTTAAAACCTTAACTACTACAGTGTTTTACTAAGCAATCAACAGATCCAGGATGCTTTGAAGTTTCAAATGCTAGTTTTATGGTTTGGAACCTAAATGTCCTGCAAATGCTTATGAATTGAAAAGTTTGGTCCCAAGCTTTTGGAGTTATTGGGTGGTGGTGGAAACTTTAGGAGGTGAGGCCTACTTGCAGGAAGTCAGTCACTGGGGTCATGCCTTGGAAGGCTATACTGGGACTCAACTCCCTCTCCACCTCCATTTCCTGCACATCATGAGGTATGTATTTTTGCTCAAACACATTTCCCACCATGATGTTCTGCGCTGTCATAGGCCCAAATGGTGTGGCCAAGTAACCATGGACTGAAACTTGTGAAACCACAAGCCAGAATAAATCTTTTCTCCCTTTAAATTGTTTGCCTCAGGTATTTCATCACAGGTATGGTAAATTGACTAACACAGATAAGATTACTTGAACTTCCAGGTTACAAGCAAAAAATCATAAAATAATAAAAGTAGATGTTTTTTAAAAAGAAATATATTGTGATTTAACCAGATGTATATTGATTAAAAGCAAAAAAGTAAAAGTATTCATGAGAATACCGCCAATATTAAAGAACTGAACTATAATGTGCGCTTATTATGTGTCTCACACTGTACATTTTTCATCCATTATTTCAAC
>RJWT010020188.1:0-18101 GCA_004365215.1 Cuniculus paca
GAGTGGGCCAGACAGAGCATATCCAGGTTCCACAGGCAGATTTGGCATCGCGTTTGGACCCTGGCAGCATCGGGGTTTGGACAACTAGGCATGGGAGACCATTTCCCAGAAGGAGCGAGGGACAGAGCCTGGGTGTCCGAGCAGCAGGTCCCCTGTATTAAGGCTCTCCAGGGACACAGGACCAGTAAGGTATACACGAAGAGATTTGTTAGGAGGAATTATGGAGGCTGAGAAGCCCCCTCTGCAGGCCCGTGAAAGCTGGCGGTGTAATTCAGTCCTGGAGCCTGAGCCCAAAAGAGTCCTGGGTGTCATCACAGTGCAACAGCAGAAAAGCCGTGCCTCAGCTCATGCGCAGTGGGAAAGAAAAGAGGCAAAGTGCTCCTCCTTTCACGCCCCTCCTGTTTTGTCAGTACTAATGATTAAACCCAGGGCCTTTGCACTGAGCTCCATCCCCAGCCCTTGATTTATTTTATTTTTTACTTTGAGACAGGGTCTCGTCTCATTGTTACTAAGTTGCCCAGGCTGGATTTGAACTCATGATGCTCCAGCTCGAGCCTCCCAGAGTGCTGGGAACTGCAGGCCTGCGCTACTAGGCTGAGTGCCTTCCTCCACCTTGTGTTCTGTTCAGGCCCTCAGTGGATTGGAAGACGTCCACTCACGCCGGGGAGGGCTGTCTGCTTCACGGAGTCCACATTCGCGCGCAAACCCCATCCACCAATGCCCCCGCAGACCCACCCAGGAGCATTGAATCTGACCACCCCACTGCACTGTCTCATTAACCATTATACTCCTCCCCTGTCTCCCGTGGGGCACAGCCTAGGGCGACAAGTATTGGTGCAGTCTGCAACCACCACGCCCACGTGGAGCATGGTCCCCTGAAGGAAGGCAGCTCGTGCCTGCTGGATGCCAACACACGTCAGGGAACCCCGTGGCTCCTGAGCTGATTAGACAGTGAGTCTCACTGGCCCCGCCCAAGTCCAGCCTGAGCAGGAAGAAGAAGCTGCCACAGCCTTAGCGGCCAGGAGGAGCACTACATGTCCAGTTAGCGAATCAGACTGGCTCTGGGCCTTGGAGTCCTCATCTGTAAAAGGGGAATAATAACCACCCTGCCAGTAGCCCAGGGGATCAAGCGAGTTAAAGCGTGTGGAATGCCAAGCAAGATGCCTGACATGCACAAATGTAAGCCAGGATTCATGGTGTTGGTTTTTTCCATCATTGTCGTCGTCATCGTCATCATCATCATCGTCATCATTGTCATCATCCTTATGGAGGAATCCCAGCTCTGTTGTTTCAGGCTGGAAAGTCTAGGTGTTCAGAGGTTCTCAGGAAAGATTAGGATGCCCCAGGGTTGTGTTTTTCAGGACTGGAATCCTGGTATTCAGAGTTAGAATTCTGGAACTCAAGATCATTGCTGTGATGTTCAGTGTTGAAATTTGGCTGTTTGAGGTCACAACTCTGGGGTTCAAGGTTAAGACTGCCATCCTGGGACAGAATCCTCAGATCTGTAATGGGACCCAAAGGGTGTGCAACCTGGGTGTCATCATTCACGACCGAAATGGTAGCAGGCGGGTCAGAATGCTGATGTTCCAGGTTGGAACTCAGGTCCAGAGCAGGAATTTGGAGGTTCAAGATTAGAATGTTTTGGTGGTACTTAGGAGGATCAGAATTCCAGCAGGCAGATTCAGAGCGCTGGCTGGGCATTGGAACTCTCATTCCCTGCTTGTTCTGTTGTGAGTCTTGTCCTTTCTGCGTGTGATCAGGCCGCATCATGTCCTCTCCGGCAGCAGTTCTGAAGCAGCTGTAAATTATAAAAGGTTGAGGCCAGGTGTAGTGGTGCATGCCTATAATCCTAGCACTCGGGAGGCTGAGACAGGAGGATCACTGTGAGTTTGAGGCCAGCCTGGGCTACAAAGTGAGTTCAAGGCCCACCTGAACTACATAGTGAAACCGCGTCTCCAAAAAAAAGGGCAAAAGAAGGAAGTTGTAAAGGGTCCTAAAGCTTCCAGCCAGCCAGCAGGGCTGTTACTGCCAGCTCTTTCCCTTGTTGTTTCTGATGCCCTACCACTAGGGCCAAGCCAGCAGAGGCAACAGGGGCCTCAGTAAGAAGGGGAAGTGTGGCTCCCTGCCCCAGCCTCTCCACAGATCTTCAAGCCTCCATGTTGATCCTCTGTCCTCTTGCTGGCTCCGCTGGCTCCCCCATGGGGCTCTGGATGATCACACTTTGCTGTCATCCAGAGAAGGGCAAACGGCATGGGGCCAGGGTCAGACTGAGTGCCAAGGGCTTGCGGCTACCTCGCCTTGGGGTGCGTGGTTGTCAGAGGCGCACAGGGAAGTGGAACAGCTTCTGGTCACTGCGGTCTCCACGAATGCACCACCAGTGCCAACTGGAGGGGCGTGCCATTGATCGTGGGCTAAAGCTTGTCTTTAAACTCTGTTTACGATGCACAAATAACGGGCACTCAGCAGAAAATGGATTGGCAGGAGGGACCGGCCAGGCCAGTCCCCTAACACATGGTCTGAACCTGCCTGCTCTTGCTCTTCAGGCCACTTGCCTCCTCCTCACATCGTCACTCTTTATCTTCGTGCTTTTCTCGTAGCCACCTTGGGCATCCTTTCTGTGTCAGTCGGCTTTTTGTGGCTGGAATAAAATGCCTGACATACGCAAATTAAAGGAGAAAGGTTTATTTCGCCCACAGTTTCAGTGGTTCCAGTCCATGGTTGACTGGCTCCAAGACAGACGCATCGTGGAGGAAGGAAGGGTCTGATGGAGTAAAGCTGCTCGTCTCATGGCAGCCAGGGAGCAGGGGCAGGGGAGGCCTGAGATGAGCTATGGCCTTCAAAAGCAAGCCCCTGCGAACCTACTTCCTCCAGCTGGGCCTAACTCCTAACAGCCCAAGTTACAAACTCATCACTGAGGTTCCTGTCCTCATGATCTGCTCGTCTCTTTAGATCCCACTTCTGAATTTTGCTGTACTGGTGATCAAGCCCTAAGTGCATGGGTCTTTGTGGGACATTTCATATTCACACTATAATTTTTTTCCTCAGACCCTTCACATACCATGCTAGGGTGTACCTCAGGGCCTTTGAACATGCTGACTTGTTTGACTAGAATGCCTTGAAGCCTCCACTGTGGCCCTCTTGACCTCTTTAACTCATCCTTTAGGACTCTGCCTAACCACCTCTTCCCTGACTTCCCAACTTGGTACCATTTCTCTCCATGACCTGGTGTTTCTCCTAGAAATCTATCACTAGATCATGTTGGTCACCATGTTTATATTCCTAGTCTGTCACTGTGGGATATGTCTTCCCTGCCCTGGTCCTTATGAAAGGAGGAGGCCTCTGTAACTCAAACTCTCCCTGTTATGAACAACCCAATTGGATGGATGGTTATGTCTTTGAAATCGTAGGGATAGTGACATAAGGGAGGGGAAGGCGGAAGTTTTCCATTTGATTGGGCAATGCTTAAAGTGGCACATAAGACCCCCTGGGGCCACGCTGTCCACCTCTCCGACTCCGTCTTCCACCATCATCTCCTGGCTCCCTGCATCTAGCCAGACTGGTCTCATTCTTACTAAATATCTTCCTGCCCTGAGCTTTTGCACATGCTGTTCTCTCTGCCTGGTGTGCTTTTCCTCTCTTCTTTACCCAGGTATTTGCTTCCTCATCCTGAAATTTCCAGGTCAAACGTCACCTCCTCCAGTCAGCCTTCCTCAGTGTCTGAAGAGGTCAATCCACTTGCAGGTCTCCCAAGTTCTGTGTGCCTCTCTTGGAGGCCTGTTGTTTCCATTGTAATTTCACATCCATTCAAGGGACCCCCTGATTCCCACCTGGCTCCCAGTCTGGCTGGTGAGCATCCAGCAGGACTCGGCCTACTGTGGGCATCTGTCTTTCCTGCACCCCTGGCACCTCCATGGCAATCTTCCTGGAATATGGTCGGATGGATGGATGGGTGGATGGATGGGTGGATGGATGAATTCAAAGCTTAGTCAAAGTTGGGAGAAAGTGAATGTCACACTCCTGTGAGTGGCAGGTATGGGAGTGGGTCCAAAATGCCCAGCTGGGACTCCAGCCAAAAGGTTCTTAGCATCCTCTGAAAGGACCAGGGCATCAGATTCTTTACTTGCAACCATATATCTTCTCCAGACTCAGACCGTGTTGCGTGGTAATTACAGAAACTCCTACCAGCTTTGTAGAAGTCCCACTTGGGTTATATTTGGTGGTTGCTATTGAATTTGACTTAAGCAAACTACCTATGAAGACTCTAAATCTAGGGGACAGAAGTTCTGAGGAATGTTTTTAAAAGAGGGAGCCCAGCAAATTCACCAGAAATATGTTTTAGCTGGAAGTTGTGCCCCTTTGGAGCAGGTAGATGTGGTTCAAATCCCAGTGCCTCCGCTCATGTGTATGACAAGTGGCAGGCCATTTCCCCCCTCTGAGACACTTCTCCTAACTGTGTCTTCTGGGCAGAAAGGCTAGCAGAGAGAGGCCTTCTTTCGCGGCTCTTTAGCAAAAGCCAAGCTGGTACCTGTCACACACGCTCGGGTCTTGTGATCTCGTCTCCTCTACTCCTGTGGCCAGAGAAGGACAAGAGAAGAGGATCCGCTTGGGTCACAGGCCACCATGAGATCCAGGAAGTAACTAATACAGGACTCGTTTAATGGTCTTCTTTAAATTAATTCATTTATCTTAGCAAACTCAGGCTGTTTTAAAAGGGAAATTGGTATCATGAAGAACTGGTACCATTTGCCATAAATCATGGTATGCAATTCCAGCCAGAAGCCGGAGCCCGACACCTGCTGTCTTTGGGTTGCAAGAGAAGGCGACGTGTGTTAGAGAAGTGTTGAAGTCCCATTAGTCTCACACTGGGACTTTCCCCTGGAGGGAGTCGGAAGATTTGAAGAGAATTGGAAAGGGTGGCATCTTCTTGCTCTGTGAATCAATGTGGCTTCATGTCTTGTCCCTAGACAGTTAACCCTGTCTTAGCTGCACGCGTGAAGCATCTGGGGTTCCTCGGAAAACCTCGATGCTAGACTCATCAAGTCAGAATCTGGGGGGTGTTGGGGGAGGCGGGGTTGGTATTCTTCAGAGCTGCCAAAGGTGATTCCGTTGTGCTGTGGAGGTTGGGAAATGCAGCTTTTGGCGCATCCGCCACCCGTGGTGCATGTCCCACACTGACATCCACAGGGGCCCAGCAAGCCCACTGGGCTGCAGGAAGGGACTTGCTGGGAGGCAGGGGTGCCCTGGGCTGGTCAGCAGTGTCACAGGGAGCAGGGGCCTGTTTCTCCAAGAAATTACCTGAGCAAGATTCTAGGTAGAGTCATTTAAACATGGGTCCATCTCCAAAGCCCAGAAAAATTGGATTCCTGGGATGAAATTCAACTCTCACCCCAGTCCTGTCCCCATCATCTGGATCTAATAATGCTCAATACCTCAGCCAGCTGCTAATGCCTCATCTGTCCATCACCTCAAACCCAGCTGTGCTGCTTGCCAGCTGTGTGGCCTCAGGCAAGTCACTTGGCTTCTCGGGTCTACATTGCTGGGTTGTATGATCTTCAAGGGCATTTCCACTGTGGGTGCCAGAATCTTCGTGCGAGGAGGCAGCCAGCGGCTCCTTAGTGAAACACCCCAGTCCTACCTAGGTCAGGGATTTTCAAACCCCAGGTGGTTTGGGTGCCCAAGTCTCAGGGAGCAGTCCTGGATCTGCGTCCCTAACAAGGACCAAAGTCCATTCTGACACCTAGGGTTCACCAAAAAGCGCCTTGTCCAGAGATCCAGCTGCAGGGCCCTCAGCCCTTGCAGCAACTGCCCTTTCACAGGAGAGGAAACTGAGGCCCCCAGAACCAGGGCCGTCACCCCAGGCCCTGCGGCGAGCCCTGGGCGGTGCTCCAGTGCTGGGCCGGCTAACTCGGCCACACTCCTGTCTACCTGTGTGACACTCAAGGTCAACGTGCCGAGAGCCAAGCCCCGGTCCCCCACAAACCTGCTCCTGCCAACATCGCTGCATCGGTACCGCCTTCCAGGAGCAGATGCCAAACCTGGGAGCTATTGCCACCTCCGTCTCCCACCCATGCTCCACATCCAACTTGTGTGGATCCCGGAGCCCGACTTGCAAAGCGTGTCCAGGCTCTGACCCCTTTTCACTACCCTGTTAACACTCCTGACCAGGACTCGGCAAGCCTTTTCTTCGCAGGCCAGATAGTCAACAATTCAGGCCTGCGGCCCGGCCAAGAGGCAGAACTGAGACTATTGCATCTGTGCTTACATAATGTAATCACTTAAAGTGGAGCTGTGTAAAACTGTAAAATCTGCTGTTGGCTTTGTGTTTTGTGCAAACGGGAGGGAGCAGTTGGCCTGTGAGCCCTGGTTGGCCGACCCCTGCTGCAGGTCAGAAATTCTCACTTGGGGGTTACTTGCATCCCCCGCCCTCAGCTGGCAGGCCCAGAGATGGTCTTGGTTATCGTGCAGAGGTGAGGTGGTTCTGACAGTGGGTAGAGGCCCGGGAGGCTATGCAGTGTCCTGCAGGGACCAGGTTGAGAAACTACTTCAGACCAAGCCACTGTCATCTCTCACCTGGACCCTCAGTCGCCTCCCACTGGACACCTGCTTCCATGCTCACCTGTTCCCGAATCCGGACATTCTCCCCACAGCAGCTGGGCATCCTCTGAGAACCTGGATCACGCGCCTCTCACTCATGGTCCTCGCATGAAAGCAAACTCTTACAGTGCCCACAAAGCCCTCCAGGATGGGCCTCCCACCCCTGACTGTCTGCCATCCACCCCCACTTAACACGGAAACCCAGCTCAGGGCCTTGGCACAGGGTGTCCTTGCTGTTATCTTCATGGCTTCCTCCCTCACCTCCAAGTTTTCACCAAATACCCCGTTTTTTAGACAGTGACACTTTCCCTGACCATCTGTTTTCAAATAGAAACATCCACCTCCTCCTCCTCCCTGTTCTTCACCCCCTGCCCACAGCAGTGATGACCTCCTTCCACATCCACTCCTGGCCCAAGAAACGGGGTTTCTGATTTGTTTTACTGAAGCACCCTAGCTCCGGCCTTGACCCCTGGCACACAGCTGGTGCTCGGTCCACATTTGCTAACAAGCATTTTCGGTGTCCTGGCTTCTGTGTCCATAGGTGTAGGGTTTAGGCTCTGACTCGCCCACCTCCAGATGCTGAACTGATGGGCTGTTAGCTCGCTGCAGAGTGCTGTGCCTGCATGTGCAGGGCTACATGCGGGGGGCCAGGGTGAAGCGAAAGTGTGGCCTTCCCTTGGCACTGCCCAGGGCTGAGAGTTCAGTGCCTCTTACAGCTGGCATGGGGGCTGCAGGCCAGGCCCTGGCCTCCCTGGAGGACCCTCTGTCTAGTCCCTGTCCGTCGCACCACCTTCTCCTGAGACCCAATCTCATCGTCCTCCCAGGCCTGGCTCCCGTGAGGCCTGACCAGGCCGCCTGTCTTTCTTCACCTTGTAACTTCATCTGCTCAGCCTGGTCCTCGAGCTGGGCCACCTCCTGTCCCCTGGCAGGCGGTGATTGTGAAGTCCTACCCTCAGGGCCTCGCGGATTCTCAAGTCCTGGGGCTCTAACAGGCACAATGTCCACAGAGCAGAGCGGTGCCGTTTGCCCCCAGCCCTCCCCTTCTTGTGAGGGGGCCCACGCCCGGGAGCTCGTGAGGAATTCGTACCATCAGAGGGCAGCAGACATGGTGCCTGGCCTGCGTGCTGCTCTCCGCTGGCATAGCCAGAGCCCAGCCGCTATGAGGGCCGGTGCTGGTGACACACAACTGCCCCCTCACAATTGCCGCATGGCAGCTGTCATGACCAGCGCAAGCTTCCTCGGGGATCACAGCTCGCCTCAGCCGACCTCTCTCCAGTCGGTGTGGCAGCTCAGCCCCTACTCCAGGTGGGATCCACTCGGAGGGATCGGGGACCCTCAGACCTAGCCAGGCACCTGCGCTGCCTGTCCCCGACGGGCTCTTGCTCAGTGGATCACCCGCATCTGAATCCCTGCCACAGGCTCTGCCCCAGGCCACCCAGGCACCCCTGTCCAGTGCTGGGGCTCGACCACTAAGGGTGACTCTGGGCCGGGAAGGCTCCCCGTCTCCCTGGCAGCTCTGCCTTCCTCCATCTTCAGGGCAGGTGCAGACCTTCTCCACAAGCGCAGACCCTGGCCCTCTCCCCATCGTCCCTGCTGGGCTGGAAGGTTTTGCTTCTTCTGCTGATGTGCTGGGGACACTGGCCAGAGACGGCTGTGGTGCAAGGACTCTTAAAGGCTGGCCCAGGCCTCCCTGCCAGCCTCGTCTGCCAGGAACCTCCCTTCCTGGCCCCCGCGAGAAAGCGCTGGCAAATTGGGCCTTGTTTCCCTTCGGCCAGCATTTTCTGAGGTTTAGCTTGGCAGCCTTCCGCGCCGACCTTGCATGGCTTAATGAAGTCGGGGGAGGCTCCGTGCCAGCTCTCCGCTAACATGGCACTGAGAGTGCCTCACGGGCTCCCAGATCTTTTGGCCTGCTTAGGTCAGGAGGTAGAGAAGGTAAGTCAGGCGAGGAAGGGAATCAGAGATTCAGTGGTGCCAAAATGCTGTGACCTTGGACAAGTCACACAGGCGGTAAAGGGTAGGCCTTGTGCTGGGTGATTCTTCCAAGCTCCTTGCTATCCTCATTGGGAAAGCATTTATTGAGTACCAAATGCATACCTGGCACTCTTATAGGTTCTGGGGACAGGGCAGTCACAAGAGACAAAGTTCCTGTCTATGGAACAGAATGTCCCTTGTAAAGAAAGGTGGGATTGGGAATCAGACACCTGGATTTGTTGCCCTAGGTACAAGGAGAGTGTGGAGTCCCGATACGTGCACATATTGTATAATAGTCTCATCACAGCAACGAGCATATCCATCACCTCAAAACGCACCATTTCTTTGGTGAAAACATTCAAAATCCTCCCTTCTAGCAATTTTAAAATATATAAAACACTATTGTTAACTGTAGTCACCCTGCTGTGCAGTAGGACACCAAAAGTTCTTCCCCTACAATGTACCTTTGCATCTGTGGGCCAGCTTCTCCCCCTCACACCCTGCCCTCCTACCCCTAGTTTCTGGAAATTGTTCTATTCTCTATTTCCGTGAGAGCAACTTTTTGTATTCCACATATAAGCGAGATTATTCAGCATTTTTCTTTCTGTGCCTGATTTATTTCATTTAATATGTCCTCCAGGTACATTCTCTTCTCAGGATTCTCTTCCTTTTCATGGCTGTGTAATATTCCATCCATTCATGTGTCTTCACCACATTTTCTTTATCTGTTTCTTTGCTGATGGGCACATAGATTGATTCTGTATCTTGGGTGTTGTGAATAGTATTGCAGTAAACATGCACATGCAAAGTCTCTTGGCCATATTAATTTCATTTCCTGTGGACATATACCCAGCAATGAGATTGCTAGATATGGTGTATCTATTTCTCATTTTTTGAGGATGCTCCACACTCTTTTCCATAAACACTGTGCTAATTTACATTCCCCCAACAGTGTGTAAGGATTCCCTTTTCTCCACACTCTTGCCTGCACTGGTTATCTTTTCTGTCTGATAATCACCATTCAAATTATTTGAGTGAGGTGGTTGCTGACTTTACTGAGCTTTCATCTCTTCATCTGTGAGATGGGGTTATCCTGAGATTGTAGATGTAAATGCTCTTGGAAGCGGCCACTTCTAACACTTACTAGATTAAGCACTTACCCGTAAGCCACACTGGGTACAGATCCTAGCTCTGCCACTTCCTTTGTGACGTTCGATACGCAGCTAGATGTCTCTGTGCTTTGCAAACATCTTACCCAGAACAAGGGTAATCAGTGTGCCTGGACTGCAGGACCAAGTGGGTTAGGGCTTGTACAGCCCTTTGAACAGCACCTGCCTCATAGTAAGTGCTCGGTGCAGGGGGTTTATGGGAAGGCCTATAATGCATCAGGTTTTACGGAAAGCGTGGAGATCTTAAGCACTTGCCTGAGGTCACCCAGCAAGGGGAGCTGCAAAAGCGTGGAAGGAACCTCCAAGTGCACAAGCCCTAACTTCCTTTAGCCCCCTGGCCCTGGGATAGGCCAAACTGAGAAACTTCCAGCTCGGAAAAGCCCCCACTGGTGGTGTCTGACTGAACACTGTGCACACCCGTGCAGGTGTGGCTGGCCGCGCTGTGCACGCATCTGAGATGCATCCTAGTCCTCGTCAAGGACGTGCTGTGCGACTCCACGTACACGAGGTGCAAGGAGAGGCCAGATTCCACTGTAGCGACAGAAATCAGAAGAGTGTGGCCTTGAGCTATTGCCTGGAAGGAGAGCCGAAGGGAGATTGGGTGGTGGACATGCTCTGAACCTTCACTGGGATGGTGGTTACACACGTGTATCCTTTTATTTAAAGGCTTTGCTCTTAATGCACTTAGAACTCATGCATTTTGTTGCATGTAAATCATACCTCCAAAAACAAAAAAGCACCAGGAAAATAATCAACATGAGATCTCAGTTATTAAGAGCTAACGAACCACGTGTGAGGCACTGCTCTAGGTGCCTTCCAGACAGCCCGTCATTTAATCCTCAGAGGAGCCCCATGCAGCACGCTGTGTACCCCTGTGTACTCCAGCTCATGTGCACGTGTCTAGGGCTGCTCTAAGTAGGCTTATGAATGGTTCAGAAAGCACGTGCACGTGTGTACATGGATTTGATCCCACGCCTGGGAGCCGAGGCTGCAGATGGAAGGGTGCACACACGTCCATGGACACTGAATGGATGTCTATCTGAACCTATGAGCTTTGCCAGAGAGCGCTAATGACCCGCACTGCACGCACTGTGCTGACTGGCAGTTAGATGCTAACAACATGCACACAGGGGCCCTGATTTGCGTAGACCGATCAAGCACTGTTATCAGAAAATAATGGCAGGGGATCGACAGCCAGCTGCCTGTGCCAGGGAAGGGTGGAGATGCCTGGGCACTGGGCAATTAGCATCTCTAAAGGGTGTCTCAGCTGAATGGTGGCTAATTTGCAGACGTGGCCCCATCAGCCAAGCGCAGCAGTTGCAAAGTAGGGAATGACAGGCCTCCCCAAGGACTTGTAAATCAGTGCTGCTGTTGGCTCCAGGTTTTGCTCTGGGAGGAGCTCACACTTTAAAGAGATGTAGCTTTCTGTAGGGGCACAAACAGAGTCTGCCTGTCCTCACCAGCCCTGCTTCTGGTGACTCTGTCCCCTGTGAGGATGGTTGCCTTATGAGCTGGGGATGATGTGGAGGTTTCAGGAGGGTAAACAACTTGTCCCAGCTCGAGCAGTCAGTCGCCCAGCAGGTCAGGAGCTTGGCTTGGATTTCCTGAATCGCAGGTCTTGCACAGATTTCAATTCGCATGCAGCTTTCATGATTTGTTTTGTGTCATTTATTTCACCAAAGTAGGTGCTATTGTCTTCTTGGCATTCTCTCCTTAAGTGGCTCTTTTTAAATTTAAATGTTTAGGGGCTGGAGGTTTAGCTAAGTGGCACAAGTGCCTGCCTGGCAAGCACAAGGTCGTGAGTTTGATCCCCTGTACTAAAAAAAAAAAATTTTTTAAATGTTTATTTTATAAGGAACTGACCAACAGGGAAGCCAGTGTCTGATACTCATAAATTGAAGGAGGGTGACCAACCATTCTGCCGCTATTTGCAGGGGACTCGGGTGGTTCTTGGATAGGGAACTTCCGTTTAAAATCAGGGTGATCCTGAAAACCCAGGTTGAGATGGTCACCTGGAAGACAGGTTTAAAGCTGAATCCTAGCTGGCTACAGTGCCTGGCCAGGGCTCTGAACCTGGAGCCTGTTCTCCACTTGGATCACAAGGGGCGATCAAAAACTCCAGTGGGTGTTTAACCCCAAAATACCGCAGTAAAAGATACGGCCACAAATCCCCCTCAAGACGGTCCCCTCACTTTGAACACACTTTATCCCTTTGTTCTTGCTACTTTCTGAGGCAGTTCTGTACGTTCTCTGTGTCATAAGTGTCTTTTGTTGCTCTGTCGTGGCTGCCTCAGAGGCCTGAATGGATTCAAAATGTTTGTTTTTCATGGTCGTTTTGACTTTGGGGAAGAGCCACAATTTTCATAGTGCCAGATCCTATGAATAAGATGGACGAGGATACAGAATAATGTTTTTATGTGACAGAAATTGCTGTGAATATTTTGAATCGGTTCAGGACCTCAAGGTAACCATGAGAGTGCACCAAAAGACACTTAGGAAAGAGGACTTCCAGAACTGCTGCAGAAAGTGGCAGAAAAGATGGGGTAAGTGTGTTTGAAGCAAGGGCCAGTATTTTGAGGGAGATTAATATCGATGTGTCTTTCATTGTGATACATTTTTTTTTGGTACTGGGAATTGAACTCAGGACCTTGCACTTGCCCAGCAGGTGCTGTACCACTGAGCTAAATCCTCGGCCCCTAGATGGCATGATGAAAAGAATGTAAGACATTGCAGGTTGAATTCCACTGCTGACACTTTCTGATTTTGGACAAGTCATCTCACTTCTCTGAACCTCAGTTTTCTGCCTCTGAATAGGAAGAAAATCATTACAGTGATCGTGATGAGGATTTAAACTGCGGAAGTCTTTGCAGATAGAGGGCTGTTGGGATGTAATGGGGGTGCACAGAGAGCCCAACCAAACCGCCATCCTTATTGGATGATGTAATTGAAAAGTCCAGGCAGAGTTTGGTCCAGGGTTGGGGGTTAGGGTGAGGATGACGTCATCCCAGCATTGATGATTTACTCCGCTTTGTCCAGCCTTTGCTAGAACCCCAAAAGCTGCAGCACTTCTAGGCCTCACACTCACGCACCATGCCATGCAGAAGGAAGGAGACTCTCAGAGCGGGCCCCTCAGGCACACCCCAGCCAGACTCTTGGAGGTCCGTCATGGCCGAGCTTAGTCATCTGCCCACTCTGAGCAGCTCTGTGCCTGGGGTGAGCCATAGATTGACCCCTTGTGCCCTGTGTAGGGGTGAGGTCAGCTTCCTCAGAACTCTGTGGAGCCCGGGAGGGTGGGGAAGGTTGGGAGGATATCACCAGATGTTTACGATCACCAGGACTTGCACTGTTGCTCTCAGACCTCTCTCCTCTTTGGAACTGTCATGTTATACCAGGGGACACTGGAGCTCAGAGACAAAGGCTAATTCCAGGTGGTGTCACCCAGAAAATGGGGTCTGAGATCTGCATTTGGCTGGGTCGCTGTGTAGCCCCAGTGAGATGAGGGTGATGCTGCGGGAAGGAAGGAAAGAGGGAGGACCGGAACACACTGCACATTGCTGCATGCTAGGCTCTGTGCTGCCTTCGCATCATCTCATCCTGTAGCCGCCCTGGGAAGCAAGTTCTGTTGTTGCTCCCATTTTACAGATGCAAATGTGAGACTAAGAGAGCTGAGGTGACCTGCCAAGGGTCACATGCTGGGAAGTGGCACCTCAGGAGTGTAAGACTGGATTCTCATCGGGACATGCTGCACCGAGTATGCACCTACTTCATGCTAGGTGATTCCCAGCCCCATCTACTGCTTTTGTGGTCTGTGGATCTCCCCATGGTGAGGGCAGTGGGCACTAGAAGTTCCATATCCAAGAACCACCCGAGTCCCCTGCAAACAGGGGTGGGGACGGTTGGTCACTCTCCATCAATTTATCAGTACCAGACACTGGCTTTCCTATTGGTAGGTTCCTTATAAAAACATTTAAATTTAAAAAGAGCCATTTAAGGGGAAAATGCCAAGAAGTCAATAGCACCTATCTTTGGTGAAATAAATGACACAAAACAAATCATGAAAACTGCATGGGAGCTGCAATCTGTCGGAATCTGTGCAATGCGGGAAATCCAAGCCGAGTTCCTGACCTGCTGGGCGACTGGTTGTTCGAGCTGGGACAAGTTGTCTACCCTCTCTGAACCTCCACATCGTTCCCAGCTCATAAGGTAACCATCCTCAAAGGGGCCAGAGTCGTCAGAAGTAGGGCTGGTGGGGGCAGGCGGGCCATCGGAAATGGTCTGTTTTTAAGGTTGTCTCTGCTGGCAAAGCCTCTGAATTTTTTTCCTCGTTCTTTCTTTTGTAACCTGCCCCTTCTCCTTTACCTTGAGCTTTTTTCTGGCCTGGCAGCTCCACACTGGGAGCCTTGCATCTTTCAGGGTCCTAGAACCGAATGAGGGGGCTTTGCTGCAGAAGCCAGGCCTTTGTCTCTCTGGGCCCAGGACTCAGCCCCGGTCCCAGCTGCCCCCTCTCAGGCCCTTCCCCAGCACTGGTTCTGTGCCAGTGTTCAGGCTGCTGCAGGCCTGGCCAGGCTCGAAAAAGGAATTATTTCTGTCTCCTGCATAGTTCTTAGCCTAATTCCCAAAATGGGAAATAGGCCTGGGCGGGCCTCCCAACCCCCACTCCAGTGGAGGGAGGAAAGGGGACCTCTGCACAGCTGGGAGGAAGGAGGGGCCCAAGCGAACAGCCCCACCCCCAAGACAGGCGGGCGCACACGTGTGCGGGCACACACATGCCCCACAGCCTCTTCTCTGGCCGCATGGCCTGCAGAGGGAGGGTGGCCACTGCAGGAGAAGGGCGACTCCTGGGTGGGGGTGGCTGGTGAGGATAGAGAGGTTGGTCACCTGTGTGGACACCACCCCCAGCTAAGAAAAGTCCCGCAGAGGGGAAGAAGAGACTGCTCCTGCCAGGGGCCGCACAGCTGGCCACCCCCACTGCTATGGCAGTCTGCCAAGGCGGTTTCTCCTCCTCCTCTCCCACGAAGCTTTCCCCGACTGCTGAGGGACCGAGTCAGAGTCTAGAGAGTGTGCTGAGAACCCCAGGTATTCCGTGAGCTCAGCCCCATCTGTCTCATTTCCTAACATCCCTCACGGCCTCCAGTTCCTAACTCCGTCCTGCCTGGACCAGGGTCCAGATGGAGTCTGACTGACTCTGGCTGTGTGACTTGTCCACCACAAGGCTGAGCATCTGGCTAACTGTGTAGCTGTCTGTCCCCACATCTAACTGAATGCTGCCTGTCTGGACACATAACTGACAGACGGCACTGTTGTTCAGGGCTCTGACTCCCTGGAGGACTGACCGTCAGTCTGTCCACTTGGCTGCAGTAGCTCACTAGTCAGGCACATAGCACATAGCACATTAGCATCCTGCCCATCTCCTTGTTCAAATGCCTTTCTCAGTGTCTGACTGACTGTCTCTCTGTGTGTCTGACTAAATGGATGAGCGATGATCTGCCTACCTACCTGTCGGTCTGTCTGTCTGGTTGACAGTCTGTTGATCTTGTCTTCTGGAGTATTTGGCTGGCTCTAATTAGCTGAGTGGCAAAGCCTATTTGTCACTCTCCACCTGACTGTCACTGTCTGTAGCTGACAGGACGACTGACCACCTGTTTATCTCTGTGAGCATCTGCTCTATCTCCTCGGACTAACTGACCAATCATCTGTCTGTCTGCCTGGTTGTTTGACTGTGTGCCTGGTCAAACGCTGAGCGACCTGCTGACTGTCTGCCTGTCTCTGTGTCTGAGTGACAAGATGGCTGACAGGCTAACTGGTTGGTTTCCACCTTCTTCTCTGACTGACTGACATGTCGATGGATGTTTGGCCCTCAACTCCCTGGCTGTCGGGGGGTTGGCAGGGGTGGGTGATGTGCACCTGAAGCACCCACCCAGCCTCTGCTCCCCAGGGCCCCGTGGCCCTGAGTAGCTCGCCGTTCTCTTCAGGGCAGGGCGGGCGCCGGGTAGAACACTCGCCTGCTGTTCTCTGTGGTTTCGCACATTTGCCCCTCATGTGAGGGGTTGGCGGGAACCTGTGTGCTCCCTGTCGCACCCACCCTCTACTTCTGTCTTCTGGTTCCCTAAGGGAAAATGTCAGTGCTCAGAGAGCCCACGGGACACTCTCCGCATGTGGCAGGCCCTGCTCAGCCATCCATCCTTGGAAGTGCCGTGGGGAACTGTTTCAAAATTTCCACAGAACACTGGGACAGATTCCCAGGTCAGGCGTCGGTCTGGGGGCAGCCAGCTGTTGCCAGAGGACAGGCTCCCTCTGTCAGCATCTGTAGCCTCCACAGCCCTCCCAGGGAAGCCAGCTGAGGGACAGTGAGTAATGCTTTCTGGAGGGAGGGCGGGAGGCACAGTCCCCGCCGGCGGCACTTCCTCCTGGTAATAGAATTCTCTCCAGCTGCTGCGTGCCTCCCCTGACCTCCCTTCCTTAAAGACAGAACTCTGCAGATGAATTTTATTTCAGGAGAAATATGTGCAACCAGCAGGAGAGAAGAGATGGGCAGAGAGATACAGGAGGTGTTTAGGAGCCTCTGGGTAGAAAGGGGCCTCCCAAGAATTCAGCTCTGCCCAAGCCATGCCCTTCTTGCCTTTCTTAGGGTGCCCGGCCTCTCCATTGGCCCTGGAGGGTGGCAGACCTGCACGCCCTGCACAGGCCAGCAGACTGACTGATCCAGGCTCTGGAGTGAGGCGGGAAGGGGGCTTCTGGGAGCTCTCTGCGTCCTATAGTGGACAGCAGCACTCAGAGATGGCAGAGCAGCATCTGAGGCCAGGAGGCAGCTCAGTGTATGCTCAGGGTCAGGACTCAGTTAGTGACCAGAGCCAAAGACCAGTATGTGAGCAAGGTCAAGGCTCAATTTGAGACCCAGGTTATAGTTGATTCTGTGACCAGAATTGGGGGTCAGTCAATGATGCAGGTCTGGACTGAGTGCATGTCCAGGATCAGGGGTCAGTCTCAACTCAGAGTCAGGGGTCAACCAGGGCCAGGGTCGGGGCTGGAGTGCATTCAGCTTTCAGGCCCGTTCTTGACAAGGATCATGGCTCAGTAACCTGAGACTGTGACTTGGTTCACAACCATCATCAGGCATCAGAGGGTGTCTAAGGTTAGAGATTAGCCCAGGACCAGCACCGAGGAATCTGTGGCTCGGGTCAAATTCATCGAGACTGGGGTTAAAGCTCAGGGTGTGGCTTCTTCAGAGGCTGATGGACCAGTGTGTACCCGGCCGACTCCTGCTCGCTGTGTCCCCTTCGCCCCGAGCACAGTGGACAAACCCAGAGCACCCGGGAGCCCCCAGAACGAGTGAAGATGGGTGTGTTCTTCTGGAGGTGGGGTCACAGGGTGACGGGGAGGGGTCATGGAGGCAGAGGACTGTCCCTGATAAGCAAGAGGAGGAGGAGGAGAACGTCATAAAAGGAGGTGGTCCTGGTGTGGGATGGATGTATGCAGAATACTCAGGTTTGAAGTCTGCTTCTGCTACTTCCTTGCTCTTTGACCTTGAGCAAATTATTCATTTTCTCTGTGCCTTGTTTTTCTCATCTATGGGTGGCGGGGTAAAAGTAGGAAGGAATAAAGAAGTGAGTAAGCGTAAATGGTTCAGTCCATTTCAGCTGTTCTTGGGAGTTCCACAGAGAGGCCCCAGCTTGTGAACAGCTCAGGGAGGAAGTCAGATGAGGGAGAAAAGGCTGGAGCTGAGGCTCCTGGCCCCAGGCCAATCAGAGACCTGCAGGCCTCTCCTCTGTTTGGCTCTGGACATCTAATGAGACCAATGGTCACCTCTCCATTGTCCGTGTGTTCCTTTTATCTTTCTCCATCACCCTGGAGTGCAGTAGCTGCTCAATAAACCCATGATAGTAATAAAGCCACCACTTTCACTGACCCAGGCACAGTTCTTCACCTCCCTCTTTCTCTTTTTTTTTTTTTTTTTTGTACCAGAGATCGAACTCACAACCTTGAGCTGCCAGACAGTCACTTCTGCCACTGAGCTAAATCCCCCGACCTCCCTCTCATTTTTTGATCAAGCTTTTGGAAGACTGGGGCTTATGATGAATGCACACACACAGTGGGGCTAATTCAAACAATGCCAGAGGGGAGACACAGTGATGACAGATGCCTTTCCCACATCTCCAAGCTCAGGAGAAATCACTGTTTTTGGTTTTTTTTTTTGCACATCTTTACAGAATCTTCATGTGTTTGTATAGCCATATTCATGTTCCATTAACTCCGTGGAAATAGGTATTTTTGTTTGTCTTATCCATTGCTTTGTTCCCACTGCTTGAATAGTGCCTAGAAAGTCCTAGACTGTATGTAGGGCTTACACAATGCATACTGCTCTGTACC
>RJWT010020189.1:0-18098 GCA_004365215.1 Cuniculus paca
TATTTTATTTTATTTTATTTTATGTACTAGAAATTGAACTCAGGACCTTGCACTTGCCAGGCAGGCATTTGTGCTGCTGAACTATATCCCCTGAGAAATATTTTAAAATCTGGGAAAGTCCTTATGATTTTAATAACCATTTCCAAATCTGTAAAGTACTGAATGTATAAAACTATATAAACAAGATAGTCTGTTTTAGTTACTTTGTCATTGCTGAGGCACAATACTGGAGACCCACTACTTAAATTAGGAAAGGTTTCTTTTGGATCAATGCATAGAGTTTTCAGTCTGTAGTCAGTTGGCCCTAAGGCAGAGCAACATAACACAATGGCATGGCAGAAGACAAAGAGCTCATGACATGGTAGGCAGAAAGCAGAAAGGGAACAAAGGAGAAAAAGGGATATATATACCCTCCAGGCCATGCCCACAGTGACCCATCTTTTTCCACTACGCTTCACCTCCTGACATCACACCCAGTCATAAACTCAGCAGTGGACTAATTAATTCACTGTCCACTCATGAGTACCATGCCCCCATGATCCAATCACCACCCCACCTCTCACCTTTGAAGGCATGAGACTTTGGGGGGCTACATTTTAGAGGTGTGACCTCTATTATCTCAAGACCTTCCTTTGGTTGTGGGAGGTACTAGTTTGGTCCCCTTCCCTTCCTATCCTACTTCTCAAATCCCCTATTCATCTTTTTCAAGGAATAGAAAAAGTATTCACTTTTGCATAAATCTTTATCTTAGGGTCTTCATCTAGACAACCCAACCTAAAGCATAAATCTAAATTAAAATAGAAAATAGAAAAGCACAAAAATATGAGCTGAGTGCATAGACTAGGAATTTATTGAAAAAAAAATACATTCTCCTTAAATAATTGTATTGTGCAACTGAGAGATAGTCCTTCCATGTTCATTTACTTCTCCATAATTTCCCTTCTTACATCCTCATTCTTCCCTGAGACTCTTTTCTCCCAAAATTGTGTTCGTTAAAACATTGACCTCTATGGAAGGTGTGTTGTTAGAAAATGACCTTTTAACATATTTCTTTCTATGTATGTAACATGATGTACTGAATGTTCAGGGACTGGTCAAACATTTTTCACTGTAGAAAAACACCCTTTAAAACAGAAGGCTAAATATGACTATTCCTCAAATCTAAGGAAGACTTCACTGTGACAAGTTTTATCATCCTGAGGCACAGCTTAATTCAAGACAGGATTTGTTTTCCTGTCCAAATTATGCAATTTCTGTCTTATTTTAAGAAAATTCTGTTCTCTTCCCTTGAGCTCAGTCCCCCCTTTTTCCATCATCAGCTCCATATCAGTGTAATCTCTAAAATAAAATTTTCCAAATAGTAATTTATCAGTCTGACATGATAATAATAGTATTTTGTTTTGTATGAAGGTTGATGGGATGGACTGGGAGGAGATTCAGCAGAACAATTCAGATGAGACGTCATGCTTTTCACTGAGTCTTGTTAATTTGGTTGAGCTACAGTTGCTTGAGAAAGCAAATTATATGCATCTCTTCCTGATTCTTCTTTCCATAGCTTGTCCATAGCTTGAAATTCATGGCTGTGGTTGATACAGTTTATGTCTACATATTCCACCAAATCCTCATGTGGTCAGAGGGCTTTTTCAGAGCCAGCTGAACCTAGAGTGGGTGATGCAGGGATTAAGGGTGTGTGTTTAGTAAATCAGTCCACTGATTAGTTTACCACAGTTCTGATAGTTCTGGCTAGGATTAAGGGTGTGAGTGCTATACCTGCCATAGGATGAATAGCCTACATACAGTATGAGGGACAGAAAGAATTTTGTCTTCCCCACTTGTTGCTTTGCTACCTACTGTCCATTATGAATGTTTCTCCTCTGTAAGGCCTGTCTGCCACACCACTCTGTCTTAAAGTCCCCTGATTATGGACTGAAACCTCTAAAGCCTGTGAGCTAAATAAACCTTTTGGGTGTTGGGTATTTTGTCTCAGCAATGATAAAAGTAACTAAGAAAATGGTAGCGTTTCTGCCATTCCAATCAGCAATTGCTACAAATCAGTGCAAAAAAGAAAAAAAAAAGACTTCAGAAAGCAAACAGTTAAATATTTACCAGCATACTACTTCCCCAGAATCTCTTTGTGGAGGGGATGCAGATCTATACCATAGCTAAGGTGGTTATACTGGGGCTAATGATCCTAGTGATCCTATTCTCTGGCTCCAAGAGTAAGCAGAGAATCACATTCTTCTGCATTCTTCTGAGCTTTCATGATTTGCATAGCCAAAGGTAGATATTTCAAGATGAGAAAATCAAAGCCTTTGCTGGGATTGTTGCTGAAATTATTGAGAAAGGAATACCTTTTCCTTCTCAGAGTTTGGATACGAAGATCCCTAGATATCTGGAACTTCTGAGGGTCATGTGGATCATAATGAAGAGAAAATCTTGAAAATGAGGCCAGCACAGAAGAAAATAAAACTTGAAGAATGAGAAAGAAAATGATAGAGGTATGATCATCATCTTAATAGTTAGTTAGAGCCCTTTTATTTTACTAATTTAAGCCAACAGATGCCTTTTATTGCTTCAGTTATTTTGAGTTCAGTTTCTGTTACATGTGACCACATAAATCTGACTTATGTAATTGTATAAAGAACACACGTGCGCACACACACACACACACACACACACACTCCAAAAACAGACAATACTTTCCAGAAAATAAGGAAAAGGAGACTTTTCTTAAAGGCAGTGTGAAGCATTTCATTGTTATGTAAGGCCATATGAATTATACTTTTCACATTTTTTTGATTTCAGATTATGCCTAGGAACTTACCAAACAGACCTAGAAAACTTTAGTTATTAAACACAAGGAAGACATTTGGAAATCAGCATCCCTTTTCTTTTCTTGCCCTGAATTTCTCAGGCCAGATCAAAATATCAGAACTCTACCCCCCAGAATCTGAGGATAAGCAATCTATGAAATAATATTCTATCAGAGGAGCTTTTCCAAAAATAGGGAACTGTTATTGTAAAGAATGCACAATGCAAAATGCTCAATGCCTGTTTTTCTCAGTAAACAGTTTTCAAAGAAACAATACCAACAATAACCCACTGATTTACTATTAGCAAATTTTGATAACATTTGGTTCCCAAAGGTGGAAATAGTTTGGGGAAATAAATCTCCTATAGAGCTGGATCAAAGTCCAGTGGCGCAAACTTTCTGGAAAGCAATTTGTCAGTATAGAAGCTCATATATTTCTATTCCCTTTTGTTTGGCAATTCCAATTCTGGGATTTTATGTTAAATAATTAGAAAATTAGGAGAAAATTTACACAAAATAATATTCTTTGTAGCCTTTTTTATAATACAGAAAGGTTGGGGGAAAGTCTAATTTACTAACAAGTGCATGGTTAAGTAAATTAGAGCCCAGTAACATCATAAAGCTATTTTTTTCAGAAAAACATACTTTTGAGAATTTCAAATGTAATCTTGGTATAGTATTTAAGAAAAAACTCAATGTAAAACTGTTTTAGTGTAACCTCACATGAAAATTCATGTGCACCTCATGACTCATCTCAATACAATCCAAGAACATTTCAATACCTTTAAGCTTTTGTGTCTGCTAAGACTTTATGCAGTCCCCCACCTGGTGAATTCTTATTTTTCTTTCCAAATTCAACTCAATACTACGCATTTTATGGAATTTTTTTCTTCAAAAGGTGGTACCTAAGGACAATAAATAATTCTTTCCTGAAGGATAAAAAACATTTCCACTTAATAATTTTCATCTGCCTTTCTTCCATGGATTTATCTCTCTGCCTCACCACTACCATCCATTGCAATTAGTGCTTGAGGTGGGGATATTTTCCATTCTGAATCTGCACTGTCCCAAGAGACTGATATGGGATTGACCAGCAAGGACCAATGAGGATGCCCTGTCTTCCATCCATAACAAGACTCAGTGACTTTGTTGCACTGAGTAGGACTTTTATAGATGTATATCGTTTTTAAGCAATCATTCTAATCTAGAATTTAGTATTTTATAATTGTGAAATGTTGATACACGTTACAAAATAAGGATTTATGCCACTTTTAATGTCAGTTATTGGGTGGATACCATGAATAAAATCAACTCAGCTTTAAAAATATACGGTATTTTCTATAGAAACCCTAAGAGACCCATGAAAATAACTTGCTGTTATTAACACAAACCACAGCAGGGGCCTTACTGGCGCAGACAATATGAGACAACGGTATAGTGTGACAAATGAAGAGAAGATGAATCTTCACCCTTTTTTCCTGCTAAATGAATAGTGCTACCAATACAGTCCCTACTCATGCTTTCCCTAAGGTGCCTTCTTTATCAAGAGCCTCTTTCTGCCCAGGCTCTCCCATTTTTAGTTAATATGCTCTACTCTTTCTCTTCTTTTTCTTTCTCATCATCCTACTACTACTGCCACTACTACTACCACTACTACTGTTTTGTCAATTAGTTATTAATGGCACCAAAGCTTATTTTTACGACCATAACGTTTTCTTACAGGATGGACAGCCTTCAAATAAACTTTTTTGACTTTGTTTTTGGAAAGATTACTTAATATCACAAAGGGTCAGTTAGAAGACCTTCAAAGAAATATTGAGGCAATAATGAAGTAATACATAACAAAGAGTCTATAATGCTTCCATAAAATAGTTCATGTGAAACTTAATACACATATCACAAAACAAGTTACAATATATGCTAATCATTATTAGCCTTGTTATGGTTATTGTTATCCTTGGGTAACTATGAAGAAAGAGTAGCTCTCCTTACCTTGTATTCATGGAAGTAGGATGAGAAGGTAATTCCTGTGGAGTGACCTTTGTGTGGACAGAATTGGTCAAGATGGCATCTTAGTTGATTCTTAGAAATGACCTGGGATTGTTTCTCCACTGCACTTCTGAGTACCTTATAGTCTTGATCTTGGATGGAAAACACATTTTCTTCATATCTCTGACTTGTAGAAATGTAAGAATGGTGTTAGTCTGCAAATATTAAGGAACAAGTTGTCAGATTAAGCAACAGTGTTTGGATACAACATGAAAAGAATCAAAGGAAGACTTGGGATACCTGGTTTTGTATTCCTCTAGCTCTTTATTCTTACCTCTAATATTGCTTCTCAATTAGTGTCTGCTTTCTTCTCCTTATTTGTTCTGGTTTAGATAGTGTCCATTATTTATGCATTCAACAAATACCTACTAAGCAATCACAAGGGGCCTACCACATTTATTGACATTGTATTTCTAATCATTAAAAGCCTAGCTAACACGTAACTGGTTTTAAAAAACATTTGAATTATATTTAATTATACACATGTGATGAATCTTCACCCTTTTTTCCTGCTAAATGAATAGTGCTACCAAGAAGAAGAGGGTGGACATCACTGAAACATGAAAATCCAATTTATAGAGAAAGATGAGATCAAATTTTGATTTTAAACATAATTTTGAAACTAACATTTTTAAACTAGGTGATTAAACTCTTCGAATTTCAGTTACCTTTTGTATTGATTTCAAATAGGCACTAGCATAAAGTTCAGAACCTAATCTACCTTGTTGGGTTGGTTGGCAGGCTCTTTGCCTTATATTCCTGAGATTATGTGGAAGTCCCTGACTATTACCTATTGCAGAATAGCCTGTCATGAGGAGTGAATTTACATGTACTCTTCTATGAATCCCTTGTAGTTAAATGGAAACAAGAAGTAGTCTTAATTTGTTGTCAGAGTTGTTGATTTAATATGGATTGAGCAAGTGAGACCAAGGAATACATCACACATTAAATTAAACTCATTCTTCACTACGCTGTCTGTAGTAATACCTGCTAGTCTTATAGAGTTCAAATGATAGTGAATGCATTAATAGGAATCACATGTACCAGCTCTTTGGTTTGATGTTAAAGAACCTCTAGAGTTTCCATTTTTTCACTCAATTTCAATCTTAGAGTGCCGTTTTTATAGTTTTCTCTTTATTTTTAATAAAAATAAAAATTGTGCACATAAGCAAATTCAGCTGACTGGAAAGATTTAAGAAAAGGTTTTTATAGGACAAGGAGATGGTAACAAGCACTATAAAAACAGGAATGGAAACATTAAATGTTCATAAGCAACAAAAAGAGTAACTGTTATGGAGGTTGGAACCATTGGAAATTTTACTTGATTTGTAATTCTATTTACGTATTATTATTTTTCCAATAAAATTCGTATTCCCAATGACAGAAATGACAGATACGTGGTTGATATTGTGCCACATTAAGTTACCATTCAGCAAATACTGACTTCCCACCCTCTTACCTATACTTTCATGGGACACTGTAGTTCCTTACTCCATTGATTTTGGCCTTTATTGTAACTTGCTTTGCTTTTGATGTTTAACAGCCATAAAGCACTTGGAATATCACACAATTTCTTAGCTAACACATGATTCTGCCAGTTGCATAGAAGCTGGAGGAGCACATAAGACTCCAAATAACTTTCTTACAGCAATAATATTAGCTACAGTATCAGTATGTGCATGTGCTTATGTTGTTTCCTCAAATTCAGTTCAGATTGGACTACATTAAGAGGTCCACTTGATACCTGGAATCATAGCTGGATTATAGGAGAGAAACTGCAATTAGGGAACTCAAGGTTTTCATAATGGGTTGTCAATATATTTTGGTTTTTATGCAAGAGGGAGAATTTACTTCTGTCTTGCAAAGCTATCGGCCATATTACTTTGAAAAGATATCTTGGAACAAAAGTAGCCAGGGCTTCTGCCTAAAAAACGTACAGGAGTGTAAATGACCACAGAACATTGTCTCCCAATCTCTGTCAGAAGAAAATAGCCCCCATATTTTTGCTAATCAGGGCCAAACCCAACCAATTTCCCCCCTAATAAACAGCTGCAGAGCTAAATTCATCTTGAATTCACTGAATCTTGGTAACATGAAGATACATAAATGTAGGAATAAATGAATGACTCTTAACCACTGAATTTGGAAGTTTTTCTTGTTTTAATAACATTGTTATAACAATAACTGATTTGTATTTAAATTAATAATGGAAGTGAAGTAATGCCATATTAAAACCTCAAGTTTTGGATTTAGTTTTGGGACAAACAGTAAGTAATGAGGAAACATACAGGGAGAAAAATAGTGACATATCGTTTGAAATAACACAATATTTGATAAAACTCTTGCCTATAGTAACTAAGAATATAGAAAAATGTAACTAAAAAGCATTTGGTGAGGTGCTCTCAAAAGCATGGGCAGATACCTACTAATTATGAATGATAAAATGGTACAGAAAAAAAAAACATGAGTTTAGTAAAAATTTATTGGTTTACAAACAGTATTTATAGAGACTATAGAAAGCCCCGAAACATTAGATCATTAAAATGATCTTTAATCAGAACAAAGACATGGCAATTAAATATGAAGGAATGAATCAAAGATGGCTTTAATATTATTTGCTAAGACATGAACAGATTAAATTTTGTTCAGTTCAACGAAATAACTTCTAGAAAAAAATAAGGGCACAATGACACAAGTCCAGTGTATTCAAAGCACCTAAAATTAAATCTAGATGGAGACATTTTTTTGAAAGAATTGTGCATATGGTTCTTTGCATTTGTAATGAATTAGAATTACGTACATAGAGAACAAACCAAGTTTCTGAGAGACTTATATTGGGAAGAGACCCATATGCCTAGACTGAAAGACTGTTGTAAATATAAAAATGCCTCTTGGTCCCAAACTTTATATTGTTAAGAATTGAATTTAAAAAACTGTTGAGCCACCAAGAAGAACTTTTTATCAAAGATCCTTTTAAATACAGTCACAGAGGATGATAGCAGAGAAAAGATGTACAATATCTTTGACCAACCTCTGTATATAACAGTGGCGGAGGGGAGGGGAATGGATACTATTCCAGGGGCCAGAACCTGGTTCTTAGCAAGAACTATAGTCATGGTTCTATGGTATTAGAGGACAAAACCAATCACCCTGTGTCAGTGTTTATCATTGTACAAATACAGACTCCCGATGAGTGTTCTCATGCAGGAAGACTCATCTTCCTCTCATGAGAGGGTACAAAGATGGCATTTCATATTGCTCTTTTTCCTTCTAACTGCATGACAAGATGTATCATATTTTGGTCCATCTTTGAAGCAAGAGCAGTTAGCAAACAAGTATTTAAACTTCCTATCATACGAAGGCATGCGCCATTTGTTTAGCTGGTTTCCAAATTACTATGAGTCAGGGACTATGATGCATTTTCCATTTGTTGTGGATATCCTACCCAAGTTACATAACTATATATCAAGTTTGTGACTGACAGATAATGTGTGGTTTTAGTTCATAAGTCACTGAATTGAGAGGCGCTAAATGCATCCCAAATATAGATCATGACATTCTGAGTCTGATGCTGTGATTGTAGGGGTAAATTTGGAGGAATATATTTTCCATATGGGAAGACAGAGAATAAGTGGAAACAAAAGAATCAATTGTGGTAATGTGATTTATTGTGAAGTAAATATTCAACTCTATCACCTTACCTTAATAGGAAAATCATATCTTAATTCCCATTGATGTTGGCTTGACTTTGAAACTAATTTTGGTCAATAAGATTTTAGAAAATGTGATGCAAACAGAGGTTTGAAATGCATTTGCATGTTTGGGCTTATCCTTTTTGTATTTTCACGACTGCCCTGGAAAGATGCACTGGGATATCTGCTAGATGCTCTATGTGGCACTACTGTTAGATACATGAAGCTGAGATGCCTCAACTCACAGTCTCTCAGCTAAAGAAAGCCTTCCTCACTCAACATGCAGGTATGTGAGAAAGTAATAAATGTAGTTTGTTATGTAAATGAGATTTTGTGATATTTTATTTTGCAGCAAAAGGCGATTTATGGTTAAATACCTGGAAAAACAAAATATTTTCCCCAAAAAGAGAAAACTAGCAATATTATTGGTTTGGGGTGGTGGAGAGAGTGCAGATTTATCTCAGGTCAAATTAGAGTTCCAGGTAGATGATTAGCAATGAGTTTGCAAAGAAATCTTTGGCTTTTCTACCTTTTATGTGAAATGATTGCGATTAATTTCTATATATATTTGGGGAGTTCTTAATATTAAGTGCTGTTTCCTTCTTTGCAGTATGTAACTGTTGGCATCTAATATCCCAGGGAATCATGAGGAAAAGTGGAGTTTGGGCTTGGAGTGCATTGACTTAGCAGTGATCACATTTTGCAGAATTCTATTTGCAAGCTCAGAAAATTACCACACTTAGTTCACCATATGGTACAACTGACTTTGCTGAAGGAGCTATTGTATTTGAAAAATCAAAAGCACTCACTAAATCCTCAAATCTCTTTTTCACCCTACTGTCATAGTTTCCATGACTACATTTCACAGTCCTATGTTAAATTTTAAATGTAAACAATCTTTACAGAAAACCACTATAAACAATTTTCAGAAAGAGAAAAATAAGAGAGATGTTTAACCTTTTGGGCAACTTTTCTGATAGGTGTTGGTTTCCACAATTTTGAGATTAAGTACAACACAAATGAAATATATATATATTGGTATTGGGAATCGAACTCAGGAGAGAAAATACATATTTAAAGCATGATTTATCAGGATTTTAAGATGAGTCCTGTGAATGGATATAGATACTACACATGTATTGTAGAATAGCATCATGCTGTTTCAAAAAGAATAACACTTGATGGTATGATAGATGTAAATAGGCATTACTTTTTGTTCCACTTGTTTCAGTATTTAACACCCTTTTTTTGATTTAGTAATTAGCACAGTTAAAATTGGTCCAACATTAGTAGAGTAACCTCTGTCTTGTGCAAAAAAGTTTTCCCAGGTTTTCAGTGAAGTCTAAATATTGAATAATCAGCACATGAGAAGTCGAGAGTTGGGTGATCCAAAAAGGGCAAAGTTCATATCAGAAGTTACACTGAGTGTCCTAGATCTCCATCTTCGATTTCCCACTTAAAAGAGGAGAACATGATGTGGAAAGGACCTTTATTATGTTTCCACTGTACTTTTTCTTCAGGTATTGAAGGCCAAAATATCTGGTGAAGTTTGAAGAATGGTGACATTAGGTGACAGTGGTGTTATTCTTGCTGGAATTTAGTCATCTCTCACACTGAAGTTTTAATTTATTTCTCTCCTACATATTAGAGGCCATCCAGTTGATATGCATGTAAGGACAGATATTCATGCCAGGGCACAGTAGGAATTGTACAATGTGAAGGCAATTGCATTTGTACATGTATCCATGACTATTAGAGGATTTTACAAATAACATATCTCCTTGTATGGCTATTTATATAAAACTGTATGTATTCATAGGTATAACTAGAAATTTACTAATAACTTTTTAAATGAGATTCCCCAGGAAAACTCAAAATTCCAAAGCTAAGCAAAAAGTTTTGCCTAAGTAGGTGAATAAAAAGACTATGCATCAAACTGGAGAACAGGTAGAGGCTGTCAGTGAAAATAGCTGAGTAAGGGGCTCCAAGCATCCCCTTCTCCACAAATATGATGAAAACACTAGCAAACTCAATGAAAACAATGTCAAGCTCAATTTTTCTTCAAAACTTTAAAATTAAAAAAAAACTTCCATCAGTCTCCAGAATTTTACAGTTTTAGACAAGAAAAATAGCCCAATTTCTGTAGGAAAAGTGACATTTACAATATTTTAATTTCTTTAGGGACATTTATCAAAACAGTGAGAGCAAATTGTTTAACATTATACCCAAATGAGGTGGTACATCACTGTTGGAGTAACTTAGGATAACCAAAATTTTAAGAAAACGGTGGGTAATTTTGAAACTTCTAATGTATCTCTGGAAATCTAGAAATCAATGTATATATGTAGAGATGTGCATATGTCTAGGACTCTAAGCACACTCAGAAAAGACCAGAAAATCCCTAAGTCTCACCTCTGGCTAATCGGTCATTCAGACTCTGAACACGTAGGAAGTAAGGGCTAAGACAGCATTATAAATTTCTGTGTGAGTGTTGAAGACATTTTCCAGTGCACATGTAGACCACCCTGGCAAAGACTAGGAGGCTTAACTAGTTTTAGGCATTTAGAAAAATCTCTATCCAAACACTAGCCGACCACTAAGTTAAGTGAAAATAGACTACAGTGATTAAAAATGAGAGAGTACAGACTTTGATAATTAGCTCAGCAAAGTCACTAAAGCAAGTGACAATAAACGGCAATAAAAACAAACCTTGAGGAAGAGCAGAATCTGACTTCTGGAATTTTCATTTTTTTAAATATTCAGCTTTTGATAAAACATATGATGCATGTAAAGAAACAAGAAAACTAAGTCCCATACACTGGGAAAAGCAATCAATACAAATGTTCTTGAGGAAGCCCAGCTGGTGAACTCATTAGACAAACACTTAAAATTGGTTATTTTAAATATTGAAAGAATCAAAAGAAGCTGAGTTTAAATAACTAAAGAAAAGTAAGACTTATGACTTACCATATAACAAATATCAATGAAGAGGTAAAAATTGTAATTCTAGAAACTAGAAAAATAACAAAATGAAAAAGTCACTAAAGCTACTCAACAGAAGATTTGAGTGTGTCAAAATCAGAAGTAAAGAACTCCAAACGGATCAATAGAGGTTTGTAAAGTTTACAGTATGGAAAGAAAAATAAAAGCAACCAACCAGAGACATTCATGACACATCACCATGTGCACCAACATGTGTATGCACTGGCACACACACACACACACACACACGCACACACCCCAGTGCAATCTCTTTTAAAACAATGTCAAAATAAGGAAACCTCAGATAAATAAAACTGAAAAAATTCATTACCAGAAAACTTGGTTTGTAAGAAATACTGGAGAAAGTCTGCCTAAAAAGGAAAACAGTCTAAGCAATGAATCAAACCAATCTTACGAAATAAAGTACACTAGTGAAGAGTACTAGATAGGTATATATAGAGAATTATGTAAATATATTTTCAGCTTATAATTCTAATTTTCATCTATCTTACTTAAGAGATTACTCCAGTAAGCTACACTTATAAGTCTGGGTTAATAAAAAATACAATGCTTGCAGATGTAACTATATGACAGTAGCAACTCAAAAGAAGGGAAAGAAGTAGAGCTACAGAAAGCAGAATAAATTTTTTGTATGTCCGTGAAATTAAACTCACATCCATCTAAACCAAACTAGTCTGTTTGAAGATGTTAATTGTAATCTCCAGGACAATCACTAATAACTCGAAAATGTACAGTAAAAGAATTACAAGCAAAGAAGTCCATCATGTCCTACTAAGTGGCATCAGCAGGGGAGAAGGCCTCCAAGACGTGCATCAGAAAAATTCAGGTACACTGAAACAAGTACAACAAAGAAAATTAGATACAAGAAGGGAAACAGGAGAAACTAATCAGATCTAAATCTAGCACTGGGGGTATGGGGACTTAGAAAAGGAAACTGAGCTGCTCTTGGCCTGCAGCACCCCTTACACCTTAGGTCTACATACCTGGTAACTCAGGAGAGAGTGTAATGTCCTGAGGTTGGTAGCCTCCACTTCACCAGCTGCCAGGGTGCTGAAATTAGCTCCTAAACGTTTTGTCCTTCCCACCAGGAAAACAAACACAGTAAGTGATATATTTGCAAACCAGGGCATCAGAGACACTGAAACCTTATGAGTAGTGTCTGAGAAAGCATCGGTGAGCCTTTGGGGAAGTTGCAAACAAGCTCACGATCCTAATTAGGCACCTGGAAGTATGCATTGAGAAAACTACAGCTTTAGGGTCATGTGAGTTGGCAGCGTTTGTGAATAGTGAAATACTGGAAGAAGAAGACACCAGGTTGGCCCAGGAATAGGAATTTACCCATTTTTCTCTCAAACAGGAGTGTCGTGTCCAAGGGATGTCCTGCTCAATGTCTGTCACCCACTGTTATGTAGCACACAGGAACACCCACCACCCCTAACTGAACTGCTGTACTCAGCAGGTCCTGAAAATCCCTTGAGTTTGTGGATTGGAGAATGGTACTTTGGGGGAGAATGAATAGGGAAGGTTCATAGGCAGAGAGCCAAAGAGTGGTGCCCTGGCCAGAAGGCATGCACTACTGTGCTTAGCCAAAAGCTTATGATGAGAGAATACAGAAGCAGCTAAGAGAGTACCATGCAGGGAAGAGAGTGGGGGTTGAGGGGACTCTGGTACAAGTTGGTAGACAACCGGGTGCTGGGCCAATCATACTGTCCCCTCCCCTCTCCAACTAACTGAGAGAGTCAGATCTTGGGACAGAGGCAAAGGCCTACAGTTTGCCATGCCACAAGTGAGGCTTACAGTGGGGAGGAAGGCTCAGAGGACCATTCAGATTGACAAATCTCCTTGCTCACAGTCAGGCAATTGAGCAGATCATGGGACAGCTGGGAGATCTGCAGTAGCAGATAGCATGCTGTGGGCTGAGAAGGATGAGGAGAAGTAACTGATTGGCACAGTTATGCTCCTAGGAGGGCAGAGGAGCAGAAAAGACCCAGGCCCAGAAATTCCAGACAACCCCTGCAGGGCAGAGCTTCCTCACAAGTGAATGTGGGGAGAAGAGCTCACTAGTTGAACTCAGACTGCATTATAAATGGGACTGTGAGGATACATTGATTTCATGTTCCTGAAGCTGTTCTTTTTTTTTTCCACCTCTTTTTCATTTTTCTCTTCTTTTTTATTCCTTTACCTTCCTTCTCTTTCTGTCCTCTTTTCATCTAGCATTTGTATATGAGAAAAGGAGATAATAAATAACAAGCAGTTTAAGTAGTATGCTTCAAGTCAGGGTAGTCCTCACCAAAATTGTGTATAGAAGATCCGAACTCAAGCTAACTATCAAACTATTAAGAGCTCAGAGCATCTCTTAATCTCCAATTGCACTTGCCTCCCTCTGCATCTTATCTCTTACACCCACAAACGTTCTGATAAACCCATTCAACTCTAGCTTTTCAGTCCAGCATTAAAAACAATTCCGACAGAGTTTGATCTGTCTGTGTTGCATCTGTTGATATTTCTCTTCTTTTCTTCTCTTCTTTTGATTTACCCCTTTCGCAGTTTTCTTTTTGATTTTTCTTCCTCCCACCACTCACCGTCTCCCTTTCTACCTGTAAGTAGCAGTAATTTACAGCCAGTATGTGGCAAAAAGCAAATGTTGTTGAGGCTGTGGGGAATAAGGAACACATATATTGTTGGTGTGAGTATAGATTCATATAACCACTATGGAAATCCATATGGAGATTCCTCAAAAAACTAAAATTAGAAAATCATTTCAACCCAGCTATTCCCATTTGAGGTATCTTCCTAAAAGAGTTAAAGACATCGGATTACAATAATACATGCACACCCATGTTTATGAAAGCAAAACTCAGGATAGCTAAATTTTCAAAGTGGTCTGTATGTCCATCAACAAACAAAAAGATAAATAAAAAGTGGTATATATACACAATAGATTAGTACTCAGCCATAAAGAAGGATACATTTGATCCTTTTTTGGAAAATAAGTGCACTTTGAGACCATAATTCTTGATAAAATAAATCAGACCCAGAAGCTTAAATATCACATGGTTTCTCTTATATAAGAAACTCAAATTACAAATAATTTAAAGAGCAAAATAAAATATAATAGGAAAGGGGAGACAGGCCTTTTGCAAATGGAAAGAGAATCTAGAAATGGAGAGAGGAGAGAGAAGAGAGGGCAAAGGGGAGTAAAAACCTACTAAGATGTGATATGTACATGTACCAACTCCCCAGAATGAATGTGTTCATTATGTATCACAAACACATATTAAAAAAGAATGACAAGGAAATTAAAACTAAAAATATCTCTTTAACATGAAAGAAGACAGTAGTGGGAGTATATAAAGACATAGAGAACAAAATGGCAGAGATAAATTTTACCTTATCAGTGAAAAAACATTAAGTGCAGTTGAAGTGTACTCTAGTTAAAGGACAGACACTGGCAGAATGAATTTCAAGGGCATGGTCTAACTACTTGCTATCTGTAGAATATACACTCTTGATTCAAATGCACAAGTATTTCAAAAGCAAAAGAGGGAAAAAGGTATGCCATTCTAGTAGCAACTAAAAGAGAGTTGGAGTGGCTATATTAATATCAGACAATTATATTTTATTGTATATCCTGAAACCTTGTTAAATTAGGTTTTAAATCTATGATAGCTTCTTTTAGAAATATTTAGGATTTTCTACATATATGATTATTACACCTCAAAGTAGTGACATTTTACTCCTTGCTTTCCAACCTGAATGGCTTTTTTAAAAATTTTTATTGCTTTAACGTCCCTGGCTAAAATATCAAGTACCATATTAATAGTGGAAGGTTCTGTCACCTTGCCTTTTTCTAATTTTAGATAAAATATTTTCAGTTTTTCACTATTTTGTATGATTTTAATTATGTAATTCATAGATACATTTTATTAGGTTAAAGATGTTATTTTTTTTCCAGTTTACTGAGATTTTATCATGAAAGGCTGCTGGATTTTGTGAGGCACTATAGTATTTATTGAATGAAATACACTGATTTTATATTTTCTAGTTAATAGGCTAAAATCATTATAGCAATAGTTGCATGCCCATGTGTCAGAGATTCAGCTGATTTGCTCCAATAAGGATATCGCTTCCTGGTGAGCAATTGCAAACACAATCTGAATAAATTTATGATAATTTACCACTGTTCTTCATGATTTATCTATTTCCTCACATAATAAATAGAAAGACTGATTAGGTAAATAATAAGAATCACCACTTTTACATTCTAAAAGTCTTTACTGAAAATATTAACATATGAAACTCACTCAGGGATGTTATGATGATTTTGATTTAAAATTTAAAAAAAGATACTTGAAAAGATTAATGTGTGCTCTTTCTGATATAATAGGCTTTATTGGTGCATCAGGGAGCTCATATGAAGAATTTGTCAGTAGCTAAGGTTATTTATTATAAAAGGGCATATTTCACTCAGAAACTGGAAAAATAGTTTCAAAATAGGGCTGTGTCTGACAAAGTCTATTGTGAGATAAGGTTTGGACCAAACTTCCACTGGCTGACTACATATCTCTTTGTACCTTCCACTCTCCCTTTACCTATGCCCTTGGCAGTTAGTATAGGTATTTGTTCTTCTCAACAAGAATAAGTGGTCATATTTATAGTTTACATTGGCAAAAAGCCCTGGAAAGGAACCAAATACAAGATGTCAAAACTCACTATACTGTTGTAGTAGATTTACATGCCAGAGCTTTAAAGCCTGCTCACTGAGAAAATTTTTCTGTAGATGTTCTATAATTTTATGAATATCTAAGGAAGCTTCTTCCTCAGTGCCCATTTAAAGCTCCAAATTGAGTTAAGTAATAACCAGATTCTCTGACACTAGACATACTATTTCAGGGTACTTTCTCAAATTTACTAGTCTTCTCTATCATCTATGAGGGATTTGGAGAAAAGTTATAACTCTATACCTTAGGAACCCACCTTAGAATTTTGTTTACTAGACTTGTATGCTTCAGGTGTTTTTATCCTCACACAAGATTTATTAATACTTACTAGGGTGGTCAACTTTCTGAGTCCCAGGCCTCCCACCGTAAATTGTCTAACATCAAAAATTCATTTAAGTTTTTCTTATTACAGGATGTATTTCTAATATTTAAATACCATGTTATCCTGGGATCTTCCAACTCCCTTTAAACATCCCCTAGCTACAGAGACAATCAAAATGATTCTGATGTTTTCTGAATTCTGTATCGTTTTCATGACATTGGTTAAGAGAGTATTTTCTGCCCTTTGTGGGGTACATGTAAGGAGTCACATGATAAATCTGAAAATATTTTTAATCAATGTATTTAGGTAAAGTTATATATAAATAATTTAGTAATTTTAAGGTCGAAGACATTTGACAAATGTTCAAATCCCTGTAACTACCATCAAAATCAAAATATAAAACATTCCCATTACCCAAGGAAATTCTTTGGTTCTCTATTGGAATCAGTCTCCTCTCCATCTGCAGGAAACTTCTGATCTTATTTTTATCAAAGTTTATGAGTTGTGTCAATTTAAAGTTTTCATGTAAATGGACTCATGCACATGTACCATTGTGGATGTCTTCCCTTATACCATAAAATTTTTAAGATACAACTATTTGAAGAATATATCAATAATTTATTTTTTTACACACTGATAAAACTTTACATAAATATAATGTCATTTGTTTATCTATTTACCCATTGATTGCATTTGTATTATTTCCAGTGTGAGCCATGTTGAATAATATTCTTGTGAACCTTTTTATGTACGTGTATGTGTGTTTCTGTGAATATATATTCTTTTGTAGTCTTCCTTGCGTGGAAGTTTGACTGGAATGTTTAGAGTGACAATGCTATACATGCATGCTGAGAAGGTATGATAACATTTATTACTCATGCAAGGAAACTTTCTTTGGAAAGAAGGACAAGCACACAAATGGTTCAGGATAGCTTGAGCAAGGTGTGGTGGTCATGGTGAGGGCTCTGGTTTTTATTGTGAGTAGGGCATGGAACAAAGGTGAATGTTCCAATGGTGTGAAGCTTGAGTGGCCAGAACTTGCCTTCTGGTTCCCAAAGAGACTTTACCCAGGTTTTTCCTGATAGGAGCAACAGGAAAAGGAGGAGAAGTGCAACTTGAAAGGTGTCAGTGCTGAAACATAAAAAAATGGAGTCAGGATCTTTAAATTGCTATCTGATTTCCTTTATGATGTCTTTTAAGCAACAGAAAGTTTTAATTAACTTAAATTTATCAATGTTTAAGAGTGATGTTTTTATATACTTTGAAATATTTGCCAAAATCTGTCAAATACTTTCTTTCATTTTATTCTAATGTTTTATAGTTTTAACTCTTACATTTAGGCCTGTCATCCACTTTGAATTAATTTTTGTTTATAGTATGAGGTAAGGGTAGAGATTATTCCTTTTTTAAAATATACAGACATGCAATTGCTCTAGTGCCATTGGTTTTTAAAAATTCATTTGCAATTTGATATTCTTAGAATTTTTGTCAGAAATTAA
>RJWT010020190.1:0-18075 GCA_004365215.1 Cuniculus paca
ATAGATAGATAATCATTGTCATACCAGTATCAAAAGGCTTGATCACAGGACCTGGCGAGCAATGAGTATGTGATTTACATCATTATTAACATGTGCCATTTGAATCTGCTCAACACATTGATTCCCAAAATTTGGTGCACATTGGAATCACCTGGGAACTTCCAAAAATTCCTGGTGCCTAGCTTCTATTTCCAAGTATTTTTATGTCATAAACTGGTATCTCATTAGGGATACAGCACCAGCATTGTGGTTGTTTAAAATTCTCAAAAAATTTTAATAGGTGTAAAGTTTGGAAACCACAAGCTGATCATCAGAATTTACTCCAGATTTGTTGCACAGTTGATCATATAGAAGATGGAGAAGCACTTCCACTTATAGGAAGAAAATATTTTGGCCTAGGAAATTTTCAAAGCCCTCATATCAGTTGGAATCAGAAATAAGAAGTGAACTAGCACTATTAAATATTAAGCAATATGCATGCTATAAAATTTAATAATTAACACTGGGTGGTACTAGTCATCAATAGATAATTAACAACAGAAAAATAGAGTTTAGCATAGACATAGAAATACATGTGGAAATTTAGTACCCATTAAAGGAGACACCACAAATCAGTGGTGAAATTAAAGATTATTCATGATGCTGTGTTGGCACTATCAGTTGACATGAGGGAAAAATGACAGTCACAGGGTCTATGGGAGCCTCTATTTCTAGGAAAGACCAGTATGTGGCCAGCAGTCACAATGCTGAATGAGTAATGAATGGAATGAAGACAGCAATTCCTTCCATTTGAAATCCATGGGAAACATGTGGCCATCATAGGTGGTTGAAGGCCTCTGGGAGGATGAGAATTTTTTTCTTAACTATCTAAACTGAAGGCATTTTTGGAAAGATCATTACTTGAAATGACTATTATACTATACTTTAGGTAATTCCACAGCATTTGTTAGAGGAGCCCTCATATGGGACAGGCAGTTCACAAACATGGTTCATAGATAACATCATAGATTTAAGTAAAATATTTAAGTTTTATTTAGAACCCTAGACAATGCTGGGATTCATTTTAATGTTGTGTATTTTTGAGAGGGTCAATAACTGGGTTTTTTTTTAACAGCATCTGGAACTAACTGAATAATTATTCATCTTACCAAATAATTTTCCAATGCTTAACTGAGATGATAGGGTGAGTAATGGGTTGGCCCCTGCTTTTGTTGTTCTTATATTTGAATGAGCCTGTGAAATGAACCTCATCAAAGGAAGAGATCATCAGTGTAACTTCATATCTTTGCTCCTGGGGAAAGTTGGGGAATAGTCAAGGTCTTTCTAAGACTATGTGCTAAGGTAAGGTTCTTTTTTGTTATTTTTTTTTTGAACAAAACAGTAAATGTGATACTGGACTTCAAAACAAGATAAAAAGAAATCAATAATGGCTGCCATAATGCCTCTTGTTATCTTCAAAATAACTACACATGCTATCAGACATAATAAAATCAAACAAAGCAGAACAAAATAAAACCAGTCAAAACAATGAAAGCAAAACAGGACTTGAAAACAAGATAATAAGAAAAACAACAATGGCTACCATAATGCATCTTGTTATCTTTAAAGTAGCTGCCTATACCATCAGATATAATAAAATCAAACAAAACAAAATAGAATATAATCAACCAAAACAAAACAATGAAAGCAATACAGGGCTTTGAAACAAGATAATAGGAAATCAATAATGGCTACCCTATTTTGTTATCTTTGAAATAACTGCCCATGCCATTAAATATAATAAAATCAAACAAAACAAAACATAATAAAACCAAATTAAACAGAACAATGAAAACAATACAGGGTTTCAAAACATGATAATAAATTAGCAATGGCCACTGCCTTCCCTTTTTAGAAATTTCCACCCCTTTCACTTTCACAATATCTATTGTGCATTTTGGATCCCACTAACTCCTGTAGTTTTTTATACTAGGGAGACAACACAATGTTCACCCACACAATCACAGAAGTAATAGCAGAAAACTTCCCAAGCTTGGGAAAAGGATATGACATTCAGATAAGTGAGGTATATAGAACTCCAGCTAGCCATAACCAAGATAAATCTGCACTCAGACATATAATAATCAAGATCCCAGAAATTCAACAATTGTATCCATTTAGCTACAAAAGCCTCAAGATTATCTTTCTTTATAGCTGAGTAGCTTTCCATTGTACAAAAGTCCTATCTTTCTTATGCATTCTGCAGTTGATAGGCAAGCTACAATTTCTCTGAAGCATCACTGTTAGGTTCTCCTGGCTAGTGCTGATTATGAGTATCAGATGGTGGCCATTGGGTGCAATGGTTCAGGGCTGGTTGCTGCTTTTCCCAGCCCATGCTGGCTACCAGTGGTGGGAAGCATCCCACATGGTGGCTGATGTCTGCATGGGGGCAGAGCTGGCTGCTGCTTCCCAGACCTGTGCTGAATACCTTCAGGAAGCATTCTAGATGGCAGCTGGTATGTGCACAGGGCCAGGCTGGCCACTGCCTCCCAGACCTGAGCTGGTTACTGGCAGGAAGTATCCCTGATAGCAAACTGTGTGCCTGCAGGGACAGGGCTGGCCATTGCTTTATGGTAAGGTTCTTGAGGTAGCTCAGACCTTAGGGTGTATTGTATTGTTTTGTATGTGATGGCAAACTGACTGAGGAGCTCCTGAAATTGATACTGAAGAGAATATTAACCAAATTTATGACAGAAAAATATTCACTAGCTGCTAATGGAGGAGTATCATTACTTTCAGTATGCTAGACACAACAATGATATAAAAGCTGCTGTAATAGATTGTGATGCACTATTCATTCTTCCCAAGTTTAAAAATAGGCTAAAGTAGGCTGTTAAATGGAAATACATTGAGGTTAAGTTCCCCATCACTGCCGAAATTCTATGATAGTATAAAGTTTTAGTCTTTAAAGGCTTTGTTTTAATTTACTTGGGACATTTTACTATCTTATAAGATCCTATTTTACTAATCTAATTTATAAGTGCTGGAGAATTAATTTAATTTTGATTTGTTAGTCCTTGATTTAGAGTTCATGCATTCTATGTAGTATTTTTGTGCAATAGGTTCTATGATCATGACAGTTTAGGCAACTGAATCAGTAAGGTGAATCATGAGTATTTTTCCTCTATTTTATATTCAAAGAAATACTTCTCTGGATAAACTCCTCTAAGATTAGAAGGAGTAATTATTTCAATTCACTCTAATCCACAGGTATAATAATAATTCTGTCCCTTGTACTGATTAGGATCATGAAAGTTTAGCAATTTGTGCATTTCAGCAGTTCATAAAGTTAATTCAATACTTATATTTAGAAACAAAAGCTAGTTGCTACCTTATTGTTTTCTTCCATGAATCCTTTTAATAGCTTGGATTTCAAATTGGACCAACTTGTGTACATATGTTTTATCTTTTAGTTTCCTTCTTATGCAATGGATTTCTTTTTTTCTACCTCTCTTTTTACCTCTGGTTACTAGAAATACTTGGGGGTTGGAGGTATTCTCTATCCAGCTCATATTTGTAAGTATTTTTTCCTCCAAGAATCTCTAATCAAAATAATGATGGGTCTCCCCTATCACACTGGTTGAATTAATTCCTAGACTGTACAACAGGCATATTATGAGTACTGTATTTCCTTTATAACCCCAATATCTGGGTCTACTTGGTAACAGAGGCGAAGAAAGCAGTATCAGTAGTGAAAGCATTTTGTAATAGTTTGGGGAGCTATCTGCTGGTAGAAGCATGAACATTAGCATGCCTGAGAATAATAACTCCTCATTCACAAAAGTGTGCTCACATTTTAAACAATATTAGCCTTGTTACTATTCTTTAGAATGGGGTAAGTGCCTGATACTGAAACAAGGAGGACCACAGGATGCATCATAGTCCTTAGCCTAAGATCTATCATGGTTTATGATGAAATTGAAATGCATGATAGATCTAACCTGAAGCCAAGATCCATAACCCAAGGCCACTGTAAGAATGGTCCCAGTTCTTGTGTTTCCACATAACAGATACTAGGTCAAACATGGCTAATGCCACACAGTGCAACATAACTGAAGGCATGTGCTACTTGAAGACAGTAGTGCCACTCTAAGAGAACAGCAGTCAACCAGCAGCAGTTCAAAATCATTGCTAACAGAAGGCAAAGTCAGAGCCAGTTAGTAAGCTAAAGTGAGAGAAAAATGATGGTGATGGTGCCATCATCTTGGATATTCAACAGAAAGAAGACAAACACCTCAGCTTCACAACCAAGCATTGGTTTGTATTTTCAGACTATTGATGCCTCATGCCCACAGGTTCTGAATTGGTTTGTTACTCACATGAAGAACTCTGAGAGAAAGGTGGAAAGAAAGGAGTTGAGCTTTTACAGTGGCTAGGAGTTTTTATGAGCTGGGATTTTTAGTGGGGTTGGAATTTCTAGCAGGCTCCAAAAGTGAGCACAACCTTCCTTATCTGCCTATCTAGATGTGGAATCAAAGAAGAAGAAGAGGGAGAAGTTTAAAACAAGTCAGCAAATGCATCTTAATATAGAATGAGTCCTTTTATTATACCCTTCAGTAAATGAAAACTTTTAACCCTGTGAAAATACTACATATTGGAAAACAAAATGAAGCTCTTTCATCCCCTGCTGAAATGAAAAGCAATAAGAAATCTCTGTAGATGCTTGAGACTGTAATTTTCAATTCATAATTCCTTTATATCTAAAGTATTTCTCTATGAATTATTTCCCCATGAGTCTCTTCTCTTGTTAAAAACAGAATTCAGGAGAAATGTAAACAGAATTATGAGTATCATGAAAAACATCAGAGATTGCTTTCATAAATAACTTTTCAAAACAGGTGTGTTGGAGGTAAATCCAGAGGTTTAGTTTAAAGGCCCAAAGTGAGATTAAACTAGATTGAGAGTTAATCTTGCCATAAATAATTGGTTTTTCTTGTTAGTTTTGGGCATACGTATAAGTAATCTTTGATATTTGCATTCCCATCAATGCTTGGTCTTCTAATGACCCTCATCCATGGGCTTCTGTGTTAAAAAAGAAACATCTCTTCTTCTGGGAAATGATTAAAGCTGTAAATTTCAGTGCATTTGGAGTTTTGATTTCTCATCTCACACATGGTAACAAAAGCAAGTCTTTTGACTGCATGCTGTCCTTCTCAACCGGTACCTGCCCACAGAAGCCAGCACATCTCACACCACACCTCCGTGGGTCACTATCTGAAGATTTACTTTGCCTAGAACCTGCTGTCTTACACAAGTCTAATTTTGCTAGTTCTAGTCCCCCGATGAAGTTTCACTTTTCTCATTAACTTCATCTGGATTGTCAACTCTCATCAGAGCCAGAGATGATCAGAGTTACAACGTTCTTTTCCCAACTTTCCAGTCTTTCAGGCAGGTTTAGCAACATGCCTGAGGGGAAGGGTCCCACATAGGAAAATATAATCCTCCCTTCCTCTGTCTTATTTATATTTTCTTTCTCTGACTGCAAAAATAATACATAACAGTAATCATTCAACCTTTTCACAAAAATTAATTTTCTCTTATTATAGTATAATTTTAATATTAATGTGCATATGTTTAAGTGCAAATACTATCTTTTAACCTTTTCTCTTCACTTACTGTGGTACCCGACATGAAAGTGTCAATAATATTGACTTTATAAAGGTCAGTTAGTACAATTGTTTAGAATATAGGCTCAGAATTAATGGGTCATGTGTATGCACATTACGTTCTTAAAATTTTGTTAGGTACTACTAAATCGACACTGTGCTTGAAATTTTCTGATTTACACTACTATTAAAAACAAATACAGATGTCCATTTCTTTTCTTCTTTGGTTTCACAGCTCATAAATCTTTAAAGAATATTTCATTTTAAAAATATGCCTTCTTGATTACTAAATAAGATAAGCATTTTTTCGCAACTTAATTGGATCATAATTCATTGCACATTTCTTTATAGGATTGTTTGCCTTTTCAGTGATTTGCAGGACCTCTCTATTGATACGAATGTTAATTACTTGTCTGTTTTCTAAGCTGCATAGAGTTTAGAAAAGTCTTTTTCTTAACTTTTTAAATGCTTATTATTTTCTGGTAATTGTAGATTCACATACAAGTTTTAGGAAATAATACAGAATGACCCTGTGTACACTTTACCTAGTTTTCCTAAATTAGAATAATTTGTCAAACAAGAATACAGCATCACAATCAGTAAACCGACATTCAGAATGTCAACAGTCAAGATGCAGACTCCATCACCACAAAGATAACTAATGTTGCCTTTTAGCAAGCACTTATTTCTCTTTCTCTTCTAGTTCCTTGGTAATCCTTGGCAATTGCTAATGTATCCTTCAGCTCTATAATTTTGTAATTTCAGAAATCTTAGGTAAATGAAATCACGCAGCTCATAACTTTCGAAAATTGGTTTCTTTTCACTTTTCATAGTTTTTCTTAGATACATTCATGTTTTTGTGTATTTCAACAATCCATTCCTTTTTTTTTTATTTTTGTGCAGTAATTATGGTGTTGATGTCCCACAGATTTTGTAACTATTCACATCCTAAACGACATCTGAGTTGCTTACAGTTTTTGGTTGTTACAAAGCTGTTCTTAAATTTGTATACAGATATTGGCATAAATGTAAATTTTCATTTTTGTTTAGTCTGGCATTTTCAAGAAATATTTTTTTCTGGAATTGACTGAACTTCTTTAAATATTATGTAGACTCTGCAGTGAAATTTTCTGGGTCCATGATTTCTTTTTTGAGAAGTCTTACAATTACAAATTCAATTTCTCTGATGATTAGAAGACCACACAGATCTGTTTCATCATAACTAGCTTCACATTCTCAGGCTGCTTCCCAGTTGGCTTTCAGTTATTGTTACATTTTTTACCTGGATAGTACTACTAAATATAGGCTTACAATAGCATCTCTCCTTGGTAAGAAAGTTCTGTCTTTTCTCTCCTGGCATCAGTCTTTCTCCTGTAGTTAGGATTAGTTGATTGGTTTGTAACCCTAGTTTTGGATGAAGAAAACTTAATAATTTTTGTTTTTTCTAATCTGGAAAGCCAAGAAATCTAAAATAGTGGTAGAGTGGTAGCCACAATTGGAAATTACTTGTCTATATTTAGATTTGCATGCTGTAGAACAGTAATTCCCAAATTTAACATGCATAAGGATCCCCTAGAGAGCTTTAAAAAACAAAAACCAAGAAATTCTCCTTCAGTAGGAGACAGGACTAACCAGACTTGCATTTCTAAGTGTCCAGTTGATCCTGATGATGCTAATTTTGAAGATCAGCTGAGCAGCACTGATTTATATCTACATTCATATTTAGAATTGTACATCATGAGCCTCAAATTTTTCTGTGCATTGTGTTCACCTGGAATTTTTAAAATTTTGCTGATGCTTTGATCCCATCTCCAGAGAGTCTGATTTAATCATTGTGGGAATAGCAATATGACATTGGGTGTCAAAAATTTTCCCATCTGATACTAATATACAGTAAAGTTTGAGAATCACTGCTCTAAGCAGTGACTATTTAAATCTGGTTTCTGAAAAATAATGTTGGGACTTTGTTAATAAGACTTGTTTTTAACAGCTGAGCAGTTTGAGAACTTCCTCAGGCTTCCTCAGATTCAGGTTTGTAATGAGTTATATCTATTCGACGCCTAAAATTGTCATGTTTTTTTAATAATAGAGAGTTCTTCTCACGGAGTCAAAAGGCTTCATACTTAAAAGAAATACGTATGTAATGTTGGTATTTAATGAAGTCAGCCTTTCGTACCGAACTTTATCGCACTTTGTTTTAATTGGAATTTTAGTTGATCTTTTGCCCTTCTGACGCAAATCTAAGAGTCATCAGGGACAATTACAACATCGTCATCATAGCCCCAGGATTTTGCATTAATTTACTTAACTTACTGATAAGGACATTCAAATCTTCCAATAATTCTATGCAAGCAGAGAGGTTACAATGTAAAGTGAGATATTTTCAAAAAGTGTGTGTGTGCGTGTGTGTGTGTGTGTGTGTATGTATTTTTGAATAAGTATAGAAGAGTAATAGATTTCCTGAGGAAATTCTTATCTCTAAACATAAAACATTACAGAAAAGATCTGTCAAATTTTGTCCATGTAATTCCTTTTAAAGTCCTACTTAAGTATAACTAACTTTTTTTTTTAATGGAAGAGGGATCTGTGAATTTTCTAGTTGTAGGCTTTACAATAGAACATATAACCATTGGGCTCAGTGAGTAGGAAACGATCTATGTTTCTATAGGATTACCTGCTTCCTCTGGGTATGTCAGGAACTCAGAGTCCTTCCCAGACATTGTCTGCTGGTTAACATGATTTCCAGAGATGCTGCTTCTCTCTCTTTGGAAAACTCATGTTTCAGAGTTTGGGAATTATTGTCACTATACATATAGGTAAATAGGATCTCTCTCTCTGTCTCTCTCTCTCTGTCTCTCTCTCTCTCTGTCTCTCTCCCTCTCTCTCTTTCTTCCCTTCTCTTTTTGTCTTTAATTCTTGATTAAATGGCTGTAATCAAATCCTTTTAACTGGCATAGGCTATATCTGATATCTTAGGCAAAGAGACTAATTCCTGAACTCAAAAAGTGAAGAGGCACAATATGTAGCATTAAAATATAAGGAAGTATAGATTCATTATAATCTGGCTTCTGGCGAGGAGCTTCTGCAAATTTTTCCACTTTTAAAATTAACGTAGCTTTGAATACCCAGCAAATATAAGCAGCTTTTAAAAGTGAAAGAAAAATGACTCACAGGATAACATAACATTACTAACTTGGAAGAATTTTCCTAACTATAATGAGAATGAATTTGGAGTCAGAAAATCTATCTTGTTCATAATCAAAGACTAGTATTCACTAGAGTAAAAACAGAAGAGAAGGTAAAACAAAATACCTAATTTAGTGGTCTTGTGTGTGTTCCATGTATCATTATATCTGGAAAAAGGAAGAAATCTAAAAGTTGAAAAGTTTAATTGAAGATTAAGTGCATAATTATTGAATGAAAAACTTAGTAGAGGAAGAATACAGAAGATTGAAAGCTAAATAAAAAAGCAAAACAAAAATTACATTACTAGCCTGAGCACACATCTCAGCACTTAGAGAAGAATTATACAGTGATGAATATAAAACTCAAAACTTTATGTGGTATGGACATTATCAGCTAAAATAGTGGAGTTGGTAACTAAATTCTATCCAAGACATCAAACAAAAATCTGTTATAATCGACCTTGTCGGAGCTCCGGATAACAAGTAAAGGTAGATAGTAGCAGTGTGAATACAGATCCAAAGGAAAGCTAATTTAAAAATAGAACTGTTCTGTGATCTTTCTTATTTGCCATTACTCAGCTTTGTCTCTGACTCCCAAGACTGGTGGTCTTGGAAGATGGCAGCCCGTATTCCCAGAGTGGGACTCTAGTCCCTCATGTCTGAGGGAGCAAAGTGGATTTCACTTGCAATAAATTGTTAGTTTGTTCTTTCTTGCCGAGGGCACTCCCTGAAGGGCTGAGACAGCAAACTGCCTTTGTTTAGCAAATTATAGCAATTACTTCTGGCTGGAAAGCAAGAGGCATTCTTCTAAAACCTTGTACACTAAACATCCAGATCACGACCACTTGCAGAGGAAGGTTACACAGGAAGCTTCAGTCTTGAAAGAAAAGCCAAGAATAATGTCTGTGGGAAATTTAGGCATTTGGAAGGCTCTTGTATACTGAGGAATTTAGAAAGACACATGCTTACCCAGGGCAGGGTACATGCTTATTAAAGTCACAAGAAGTCCTTAAGTGAAGCTGACCCACAGCCTCAGTGCTAGGAGGAAGGGAAGATTACAGCAGAGCTGTGCCTGGGTGGGGTGGAGACTCCAATATATGTCATAGTGTGACGAACTGGGAAGTTATATTCTCTTCCTTAAAATTTATTGCCAGGAACAGTATTATTAACATTCTTGTTCATATTCCCCTATTGTACCTGCAATTTATTTATTCATACTATGTGTATTTCTTGAATGTATACAAAAAGTACACACAACAGAAAATGGGGGGAGTGGAAAGGGAAAAGCACATTTGGTAATTGTCATGGAAATTACAATGAGGGTTTTCCATGATCATAAATTTTAAATGAGCAAAAAAGTTTTAAAAGATTTAATGTAGGCATTCTTTTTTCTTGTGGTGTATTAAAGAGAAAGATAATGGAGGCAAGGGGAGAAAGAAAGAGTGAGAGAGGGAGAGAGAATGAAGGAAGAAAATACAAGGAAAAAGGGGTCAGTGGAAGAGTAAGCTCATGGCAGCTTTGAACTTAAAGAACTGAACTAAAATGAATGTCTTTAGCACATATTTTCATTGTTTTAATTTGTAGAGTTCTTTGTGGGTGTATTTTCATTATTAATTTCACAATAAATTATATAAGCAGCCATTCTGTGACCATGCAAAGCTTATCAGATCAGTGCCCAGTTATATTTTTAAATGTACTCCCTTCAAAATCGAAAAAAAGATGTAATGCCAATATTTTTTCCTTTCAAAGCAGGAAGTAGATTAAAAATTTTTATTGCAAGTTGTTAGCGAATCACTGAGCAGTTCAATTCACTAATCAGAACTGAAGGAGTGCTCCTGTCGTTGTGGAGATTCTTTTAACTATCAGGATTAACTTGTTGAGAACATTTATATTCCTAAGGACAGACTAAGTAGCTGAATCAGTGACTTATGTAGTTTTTCAACATTTAAAAACTGTTTCCATCAAAAGAATGCCAATTGAAATCTTAACTGTATTTTGTTCTTTCTACCTTCTATTAGAGAAAAAGAAAGGAGAACAGTGGTATGGATGGGAAGGCAAAGTCAGTCTTTTAAAGACACGGACTATTAGGTTCATCCACAGCTGCTGCAAGGAATGACTTCAACACTTTGTGAATGTTTGCCTAGCTTACTAGGTGGAGTATATTTCTATCTGCATTGTATTTCTTTCTTTCTTTTTTTTTTTTTTGCGCCACTGGGGTTTGAACTCATGACCTTGCACTTGCCAGGCAGGAGCTTAGGCCACTGAGCTAGATCCCCAGCCCTGCATTATGTTTCTTTGCCTGTCTATATACCCTATCATGTCTTCCATACTTGGTGCTTTCCTGTGTTGGGCATCTTGGCTTAACTAAGAACTTTGCAATGATAAAGTCTGTGATCTATCAGTTCACCTTTTAATTTCCACTGCATTGCACCAGTGGAACCCTATTGTATGTCTAATTATGGGCTACATTTTGGTATATGAAGCCTCTAGAGTTTTGTTTTTAGGCTGCTACTTACTTTCATCATGAATTTTTCCTCTTGTTATATGAACTCTAAGTAGGTCATAATGTGCTTGATGATAGCTTTTACCCAAAACAGTTAGAGAATAAAAATTCTTGGAAAGAATAAAAGTCTTCCTTTACCTATGTAAGATTATGTAATCTTTAATAGAGCCCGTGACTTCAGAGAACTGTCAATCTCCACTGACTAAAAACTCTCAGAGAACAAGACTTGGAAAAGGACTTTAAAGGACAAAATAAAAAGAAACACACCATTAACTTTTTTAGAACATTTACATGTTTACAAAGCTTATTGAGTTCGGCATTATATTGCTTTTTCAGACAAGAGGATGAGAACATTCCCATTCCCTAGAGGAAAATCCTAAAGTATCATAGTGGGTAACACATCAATTCTTGCCTAGCAAACAGGACTTCCCATTTGAATTCCAAGACGTTTTCTATGACATAACTTTGTACTTTGTGTTAATATCATACCTGTCAAAGTGCTCCTTTCCCAAAGAGAATTTTCTCCTAAGATGTTGGGAGAATTACTGAGTGAGGCAGTCACAGAGAAAACTGTTCTGTTTTGTGCAACCTACTTTTTATCTATGTGGAAAGTAGTTTGAATTTAAGGACTGTGCCAAATACTAAGTATGTAATATATGTTCTGAGATTCCAGAAAAAGACTCTGGCCAGGTGAATTAAAGTTATTCTGAGACTCTTAGCAATTTCTTATATACTATAATAGTACCAAGAAAGTATTTTATTGCAGCAGTTATAGTTTGAAACAACCAAGGATAGAATGAGCTGGAAAAAGGCAAGACAGAATTTGAAACGTTTTACTTACTATTTTTCCAAGGAAATATTTTAAAGCCTCTTTCTTTCTTTCTTTCTCTCTTGCTTGCTTTCTTTCTTTCCCCTCTGTCTGTCTCTCTTTCTTTCTTTTTTCTTTTTTAATGTCATGTGCAGAGATAGCTGAAAATGATCAGAAAGGCCATTAAGGTGAAATGTATTAATTAAAAAATTAGACACAGGCCAAGAGAGACTTGATGTCTTTCTTATAATTGTCCAAAAGCCTTTTCTTACATGTGTAATTCTGTCACCCCACAAACCAGCTAAAACAATATAGTAGTAAGTCACAAATGCATTACCGATTGTCAAATACTTGTATGCAGATTTTCAAGGTTGTCGTGCTTCTCATACTGTGAGACTTGGCTGGTTCTAGGTGTTCTACACCTTAGATCATTTTGATTCTTCCAGGTTTTGGTCACATATGACAATAGAATGGTGTATTATTTACACTGGAGAAGTCTTCATCCAAATTGAAAAGGAATGGCAAATGAAGACTATATTCAAATTATTATGGAGAAGCAAACAACTGTGCAATACTAAAAGTAACCAGATTTCTTGACTTGTATGGGCTCTGATATTTCTCAGAAAAACATCATCAGAATATTTTGGAGATAGCCTTTTTCTTCACTGTCTTGCACAAAGATGAGAACTTTGTGTTGTAAAACATCATTAACTTAGATTTTTTTTTCATTCATCAGAAACTTTTTATCAACTAGCACCATAGGGACCCATTGTCGCAGCAGCTGCAAGTGTAGCCTTTTTGGTCAAGGTGGGGGCAGAGCAAGCATCAAGCCCAATCCACTGACTATTCATTACAATCTTGACGATGACTCTTTCGGTGCGATAGTATTCAAAATGTAATTCTCAGACAGGCCTGATCACTACCATTTTGGAGATTCCTTAGAAGAGCTGAACCTATTAAATCAAAAATTTGGAGTCAGACTCAGCACTCTGGCTTGCACAAGCCCTCTGGGTAGTTCTGATGCATGTTTTAATTTGACAAGTACTATCGCATTGCTTCAAAATTTTGTTATTCCTGCTACCAACTATTAGTCACTTTTCACATGTTGGTACAAAGTACCTGACATACACAATTTAAAGGAGAATATGGCTTATGAGAAAATACAATGTACCAATACAGAATAGTTAACATTTATTGGTGATTTATGTGATTAGGTACAAAGCATAAATTATTTAATCCTCAACATTATTTATGTTTGTCAAATAAAGAAACTAATGCTTACAAAGGCTACATAATGTGACCCAAAATACTTAACAATTGATTGGTAAAACACAGATTAAATTTTAGATAATTATGACTTAGTGAAATGCTTTTTACACAACTGCCTCTTTTTCTAAAAATATGCAGCCTGGACTGGAGATTTTGCTCAGTTGCGCAAGTGCCTGCCTGGCAAGCATGAGGTTGTGAGTTTGATCCTTGGTATCAAAAAATAAAAAATAAAAATCAAATCAAATAAAAATATGCAGCCTAATTTGTTGAAAAAAGTGCAAGTTTTTAATTTTTAGTTATTAAATTAATTGGAATAGAACTTGGGGTAGTAAAACATGAAAAAAAATTGAAATTTTAATTTTTAAAGTTATGGTAGGGCTGGAGACACAGCTCAGTGGCACAGTGCCTGCCTGGCAAGAGCGAGGTCAAGAGTTCGATTTCCCTTACCAAAAAAAAGAAAAAAAGTTATGTTATAGAGGTCTTTGTGAATTAAAATTCTAACCCAAACACCAAGAAAAGACAAATTGATAGTATAAAATGTCAACTTTAATATGAAAAATAATACCTTAAGCAAAGATAAAACTGAAAGAAAAAACTATTTGTAAGTAAACCAGATAAGGGATTTATAATATATCAGAACTTCTATAAATCAGTAAGACAAAAGTGATGAATAACTTAATATCCACATTAGCAAACTTACAAGGAAGATCTAACAGCAGAAATGTAAGTCTTTAGTAAAGATTTGAAATGCAGTTCATCTTCACTTTTTGAGACATTCATATTAAAACAATAATAATGCTAGAAGATTGACACATAAGAAATCACTCATTTTCAGTGTTGTTCAGGGCATTGGCAAACAGACATTTTCTTATACTTTTTATAAAACTGTAAAGTTTAGTGGTTGATTGGGGTAGATAATGAAAGTAACATTTAACAGTGTCTGTACAAGCTTTCAATTAATATATCATTTGAGTTACCTGGTTTATTCATGTAGATCTATTCCATGGAAGTGTTGCACAAACCTTTGATAATATATTTTCAAGGAACTTATTTACAGTATGTTTACAGCAGCAACATTTTAGGAAAAAATCCTTAATTGTTTTAAAAATTATTTTATACCACATTATTGACTCTCATATAGTATTACACATAATATATATTACATGGTGTACGGGTAGATATAATTTTTTTTTTTTGGTACCGGGAATGCAACTCATAACCTTGCGCTTTTCAGGCAGGTGCTTGTGCTGCTGAGCTGAATCCCTGGCCCCTAGTTGATATAAATTTAACACAGAAAAATCATCCTAACACATCATTAAGACATAGAAACTGAATCTAGCCCCAAAATGTTGACAAATAATATGAATATATTGATCACATGAGAACTATTTTTACAAATATGTCCATACATAAAAGTTATGTTCACTCAAAGAAAGAAAAATAAAAATCATGATTTACGTGGTTGTGTTTTAGGCACGGGAATAAAATGTAATCTTTCTCATCTTCCTTTCTGAAAAAAATGTGAAAGGGAGATTTCCACATGTGGTTTTGAAGTTTTAGAAAACATTAAATTACTATGAATAACTGAAAGTCCTAAGGAGAAAGTGTGGTTTCTATGGTCCTCTGTTTCACAAAACATCAATGAACGATAGTTTTTATTCTCCCACCATGTTTGAAAGCAACTGTGGGACCAGTCTCTGAAAATTTCCCACCAGATGAAATTTTTCAAGTAATTTCATATATTAAGAAATTTTAAATCATTGTATCCACTGTAGTCCTCCTCCACGAAAGCTAAACCTTCAGTGAAACTCTTATTCATACAAAGTTTTGTGTCATTGCTACTTAGGATGAATAAAAAAATTCAGGATAATGATTATACTGGATAAAACATCCACAAAGAGAACAATAATCATTAAAGCTGCTACACTAGGCGATGCCCAAGGATTCTATTAATGTACAGTGTGCCATATGCTGGAGAAACAACTGCAATTTTTGGGAGAAAGTAATGGGAGTAAGTGGTAACTTGAAAAAGCATAAAGCCTTCATAACCCTCAGGTGTATTGGATAGAGGGTATCCATGCATACATTTCACACCAGCATGTGTTAACTTAATAATTAAAACTATGTCATATATAAATATAAAGAGTACTTAAAACCCACCAATAACTTTGCATTCCTGTACCTGTACTGTTATCTTGTGAATGAATGTTTTCATAAAGAGTAATCTCATCAGTCCTGCTCTCTTACTCAGCACAAGGAGGTGCTCTGATTTTCACTCTCAGTACGTTGAATTATTGTGGCATTCTTTAGCAAAACTGAAACTCTGCACCAACATCCCAGGTGCTTCTTAATTCCATTCAACCAGAGTACGACAGCAAGCAGATCTGAGTTACTAGAAATTCATAATTCTTAAACTTTACCAATATTCAAAAAGCCTCCAGTCAATGCTCCCACATTTCAGTCCCAGAAAACAACCATGATGCTGCCGAGATGGAAAAGAGAAAAGTTAGACGTTACCTAGCCAGTGCTCTAAACTTCCATGTATTTTTTTCTGTCTCTTCTTTTTTCTTTCAAGAATAACTCCATGTGTGCTTGCAACCCCACTTTATTTACTTGTATTTTTTAAGATTAGACATTTAACAGCATATATATTTGAAGTTCTATCTGTTCTGTTTTTCAAAAGCTTCCATTTATTCTTTTCCTCAATCCTTTGTCCTCTCCTCCATTCACAGTGTTAACGTCAGGCCATCTTTCTTTCCTCAGTTAGAATTGATGTCATTTGCTTTTGCCTATTGAAAGACTTCGCTTGTAGCTTTGCTGTCTTTGTATCTCCTTTTTAGGACCCCCCTCCAGCATTGTTTCTCATCTTAAAATTCTCATCTTAAAAAAATAAATTCGCCTTCTCTGTAACTACTATCACAGTTCTCTATTTACCTTGCTATGGTTTGAATGTGGTTTAAGTACCCACAAATGTTCATTTGCTCCATTCTTGGTCCCTAGGGTGTACTACTGGGAGGTGATGGAATCTGTGAGAAGTAGGGCTGGTGTGAGGACTTTAGGCTATGGAAGGCCAGAGGTGTTTCTTATACAATCCCTTGAGTTCTTACAAGAGACTGTTATGAAAGAAGGAAGTCTCCCATCTCCACACACCATCTCTCTCTGCTCCTGGTTCATGACAGAATGACTTTCTTGGTCCTGCACGTGTTCTTCTTGTTTGCTACCTGAGCCATAAAATGACACAGCCTAGAGGTGGCCCTCACTCCAAAGCCTAGGTTATGCCCTATGGACTTTCAGCTTCCAGAACTGTGAGCTAAATAAATCTCTTTTCTTCATGAGTAGCCCGTGTCAGGGTGTTACAGCTTCTATCTACATGTTCCCCTAAACCTCATGCCCACATAGGTGTTACCTTTCAGAGGTGACAGAATCTAGGATACGTGAATATGGATTAAGCGTATGTAAATATGGATTAAAAGTACAATAATTAGATCAGTCCACTGATTGGTTTGGCATTGTTCTGGGTGTGGATACTGGGAGGCATCACCCTGGGTATGGGTGGGACCAATTAACAGGCTTATAACTTGGTTGGAATATAGTGGGAAAAGAAGGCAGGCAGGCTTGCTGCTTGCTACCTTGTTGCTTCTGTCTGCTTTGCTGTGGACTGTTTCTCCGCTGTGAGACCTCTCTTGTAGTGCCATCCTGCCTTGGAGTATGTGATGATAGACTGAAACTACTACAAATTGTGAGCTGAAATAAACCGTTTCTCCTTTAACTTTGGGTGTTGGGTATTTGATCTCAGCAATGAAAAAAGTAACTAAGACACAGGTATTTCATTACAGTGACAAAAAGTCAACACCCTTTTAAAATGCTTTTCGTAAGAGTTAAGAAAACTCACTATATGCACTTATTTTCATGCCTTGCTTGATCTACTTACTACTGCTCCATATAAATTGGTCATATTCAAGACATCAATCATGTGCACCATGCCAAATCAAATGTTTATTATTCCTATTTCATATCATTTGACCTATTGACATTAGACTCTGTGGATCATTCTCTTCTTGAAACATTTGCTTTGATTCTAAAAGAGCACATATTCCTACTTTGCCCGGCAAAATACTCTTTTTTTTTTTTTTTTTGCAATACCGGGAATTGAACTCACGACCTTGCGCTTGCCAGGCAGGTGCTTAGACCGCAGAGCTAAATCCCCAGCCCTCATATTCCTACTTTGAAATAGATTCTGCTGGATTTTCTATGTAGATGATTATATTGCCTGGAAATAATAGCAATTTTATTTTTTCCTAAACCTCATATTTTCCTTCTAATTATTGTGATAGACAGGAAATACAGAATTCTTTTGTGAGAACAAAGATCCTGTCTTGTGTTGGACATTCAGCAAATGTGCTGTGTTCAAGTTGCAATTTTTGTTATGTGGCATTTATCAAGTTAAGTGATTTTTACATTTTTGTGTCTTTTGAAAGTTTGAAAATAAAAACAAATAGTGAAATTCCGAAAATAAAATTTTCACATTTGTTAATGACTATATCATTTCTTTTTTTTTTTTTTTCTGAAACAATGTGCTTAATATGGAGACTATGTGCATTTCTAGAGCATTTGCTATACTCACCTATAAACTTTTGGGTCTAGAAAAGAATAGATAATATATAC
>RJWT010020191.1:0-18077 GCA_004365215.1 Cuniculus paca
CTCTCTCAAAAAAAAGAAATAAACAAGCAAACAAAAACAGAAAAAAAAATCCCCAAAACTAAAGCAATCTCGAGTAAAAAGAGTGATGCTAGAGGCATCCCAATACCTGACTTCAGGTCTCTCTTCTGATTCCCCTTTTATAATTCCTGATGTCAACATCACCACAGAACCACTGTAACAACAGCATGAGAAAAAAAAATTTATATATATGTATTCATGAAAAGAGTCCAGATAAGGACACATTTATTGGTGCTTTGTGCGTTCCAGAGAATCGGCAAAAAAATCTCTCTGGGGCTAAAATCTCAGCCAGGGAAGCAAGCACCCAGGGCAAGCAAACCTGCAGGTTTTATAGACTCCTGCCGGCGCTCGCCGTGCAGCCCATGCGCGCAGCGTCCAGTCTGATTTCTCATGAATGAATGAGTCACAAATGCTAGTGCCTGCCAGACGGGCCCGGCCCAGGCCTTCACATATGGCTGGAGAATAATTGATTGCAAATCATCACTTCAAGTACCACGCTTTTATTGCCAGTGTCAGGTTCATTGTCGGAGCCTTTGGAAAACAGTACAGCAAAATCTACGAGGAGCCATAAAACGCCCGTATATTTTCCCCCAGTTATTGCACCCCTGGGAATTGATCAGAGGAAATAATTTGCATACAAAGATGTTCCTGGCTGTTCCCTATACGAAAGTGAACTTGCCTAAATGTTCAACTACAGTTATAACATAAATAATAATGACAAGGATAATACAATGACTCAAAACCATAGTAACAATAAAATATTAAGCTATAGAGGCAACCTAAGAAATGGTACTCTAACACGAGTTCATCTCTAAAAATTTGGTATGTGAGTAATAACCGGAAATAAAATTCAAAAATAAAAACAAACGTTGGATGTGGTGGTACATGCTGGTAATTGCAGCATTCGAAGGCTGAGGCAGAAGGATCATGAGTTCAAGGCCAGCCTGGGCTATACAGTGAGTTCAAGGCCAGTCTGGACTACAGAGTAAGAACCTGCCTGAAAACTGAACATAAAGCCAGGCATGGTGTTCTGTGCTTGCAATCCCAGCACTTGGGAGACTGAGGCAGGAGGATCACTGTTAGTCTGAGGCCAGCCTGGGCCATATAATGAGTTCAAGGCCAGCCTGGGCTGCAGAGCAAGACCTCATCTCAAAAAATCAAAAAACAAAACAAAATGACCTAATCAAAAATGAATAAATTAAAAATAAAATGTGAAGAAGATGAACATATAATTTTTAAACTTTTTCTCACTGTGATTTTTTTTTTTTAAAACTAGGTTTCACCTCTATTACCCAGGTGTTTCTACCCCCTCTGCCTGTGGAATAGCTGGGACTGAGCCTGGTTCTACTATTCTGTTCTTGTCTTTCCTTTTTTTTTTTTTTGTAAACTGAAGAATCATACCATTTGAATAGGCTTTCAAGTTTTCAAAATACAGGCATTGCCTGGCATGATGACACATGCATTTAATCCCTTCAGAGGCTGAGGCAGGAGGATCTGTGAGTTTGAGGTCAGCCTGGGCAAGACCCTGTCTCAAAAAGTCAAATAAATAAATAAGTAAATGACATACCCTTGGTTGACTGTCACAACAGTCCTGGTGAAGCTCACAGAGAATTAGTTTTTACCTAGGAGTCCTCTCTGGACGAGCCATGCCAGGGTCTGCCTGCTGCCTGTCATTCCAGGGTCCTCCCTCTGAACTAGGGGACCCAGGCTCCCCTGGGGGGCAGAGCCCAGCGCCCTGCCCTGAGCCCCGCCTTCTGGGCTGCTGTCCTCCCTGCACTTATTTGCCAGAAAGGACCCTCCTGCCAGCCTCCAGGTGTGACCATTTCTCAAAGGTTGAGCCTCCGACCTGCACAGATCTTTCCAGAACCCCTAGATTGCAGTGCCAAGAGCAGCTTTATTGGAAAGCTGCATGGTTCTTTGAATTGGAGTGGAGCAGCATCCTGTGTGATAAAAATGTGAATTTCAGCCAGCTCTGCAGCGCCCTCACAAACTTCACAAATGGACCGAAAGCTACCGTGAGTCACCCCAAAAGGTAAAATTGAACACACAGATTCCAGAAAGAGCTTTACCCTCCACTCACAGGAATTCCAGTAAAACCTGACTGGCTCAGGCCTTCACCAGGAAATCCAGCTGCAAGTGGCAGGTGCTGCCGGGAAACCACATTTTCTTAAACAACCAAAGAGAAAACACTGCTCAAATGTAATTCTGTGTGTTCAGAGCTCCCAGCTCTCCTCTGGCCTCGAAATGATCATCGATGGGACTGAGGCTGCACAAGCAACTCTCCAGAAGGGAAAAAGAGAGAACTGAAAGAAAGAGAAGCAAGGAGCTAGCGAAGAAGAGGAAGAGCGGAACTCTTTCCACCGAACGAAAAATGTCAGTTAGTTTTATGCGATAAGGCTGATGGATCACTAGGATCCCAACTTCTGCATATATAAAACATGCTATAAGTCATAGCAGGTGTTTCATTTTTTTGGTACCAGGAATTGAACTCAGGACCTCACACATCCCATGCACTGAGCTATATCCCTGGGCCCATAGCAGGTGGAAGTTTCTCTTTAGAGAAGTATTTTGGCTGATAAAGGCACACACTGTACACAGTGAGTATAATGATAAAGACCGAAAGATAGAATCAGAATATCAGCAAGTTGTGGCCACTAATGAATGGCTGGGTCCAGGCAAAGATTGTCAGAAACTGTTAAGGTCACAAGAGAGATGGTCGATTGGTGGCCCTGACTGGAAGAATCAAAGCCACTTCAAATAATCATGCAGAAGGAAGAAATCAAATCTGAGTCTTTTTGAACTTGTAAATACAAACACCAGTTGAGAGGAAAAAGCAGAAGGCAGAGAGAGGGACATACTAAAAACTCTACACGGATGTGATCTATGAAACCCAAACATTTTTGCAAAAGGGAAGTGGACCAAGAGATAGAGGGAAGCAGGGCGGAGAATGAAGGAAGTATAAAAAGAATTCAGATGTGTTATGTATGTGGACCAACTCCCCACAATAAATGTAACCTTTATGTGCCACAAACAGGCACTCATAAATTAAAACAAAACAAAACAAAAAACTATGACCAGGCATGGTAGTGTATACCCATAACCTCAGCACTTAGGGAAACTGAGGCAAGAGGATACCAAGTTACAAGCCTAGCTTGAGCAACTTAGTGACTTAACAAGATTCTGTCTCAAAATAAAAGAGTTGAGGGTGTAGCTCAGTGCAAAGGTCTCTGGGTTCAATCCTCAAGCACCTCACACCTACATACAAAATACCCTAGACGATAGAAACTCCCAGAGCTTGTGTTCAACAAATAAACCAGTGTTTAGAGAGAGGGACAGAGAATGACAAGGAAAGTGGAAGAGATCTACAGACCAGTGGAGGCTTAAAAGATCCCCCGTGCTGCAAAATAATCACCATGTATGGACCTCATTGGAACAGTCGTTCAAATAAACTATCGGCATCACAGAGCCAAGCTCTGGAGCTCGGGTGAGCTGAGGAGGAGGCACGGCCACCAGTGACCGAGCACTGCAGGGAGAGCCAGCGGGCCAGCGTTAGTGCCCAGCCACCGAGAGGGACTGTAGAAGTAGCCCAGGAACCTGCAGCAGCGTGTGCATGTGACCCGGGTGCGGGAGGGTGACATCATGCGCAAGAAGGTGTTCACCAGGGAGTTGGACCAGCAGATGCAGCAGCTGAATGAGTGCAAGCAGCTGTCCGAATCGCAGGGTAAGAGCCTCTGCCAGAAGGCTAAAGAAATCCTGACAAAATCCACCGTGCAAGTGGTTCGATGTCCAGTTCCTGCCTGTGGAGAGACACACGGGCAATTTCACGATCGCATGGAACTGTTTAGAATTGGTGGCAAATCACCAGACACAAAGTACTCGTTTACGGGGGATTATGCGGACGGAGGCTATCATTCCGCTGAAACAGTTATGCGGCTCGTATCTGTTAAGGTTCCTTACCCTGAGCGCATCGCTAGTCTTCGAGGGAATCGTGAAAGCAGGCAAATCACACAAGTGCACCGTTTCTATGATGAGTGTTTAAGAAAATATGGAAATGCAAATGTTTGGAAATATTTTACAGATCTTTTCAATTATCTTCCTCTCACTGCCTTGGTGGGCGGGCAGATCTGTCTACATGGCGGCCTTGCTCCATCCGTAGATACACTGGATCACGTCGGAGCACTTGCTCGCCTGCAAGAAGCTCCCCCTAAGGGTCCAGTGTGTGATTTGCCGTGCTCAGATCCAGACAGTCGTGGTGGTTGGGGTGTATCTCCTCAGGGAGCTGGTGACACCTTCAGCCAAGGTACATCTGAGACATTTAATCATGCCAGTGGCCTCACGCTGGGGTCCAGAGCTCACCAGCAGGTGGTGGAGGGACATAACTGGTGCCATGACGGGAATGCAGTAACAATTTTCAGTGCTCCAAAATATTGCTATCGTTGTGGTAATAGAGCTGCAGTTACGGAACCCGACGATACTCTAAAATAGTCTTTCTCGCAGTTTGATCCAGCGCCTCACCGAGGCGAGCCACGTCACTCATCATACTCCAGACAACTTCCTGTAATGAAATTTTAAACTTGTACAGTCTTGCCATGAACCATTTATTGACCTAATGGAAATGGGAAGAGCAACAGTAACTCCAGCATGTCAGAAAATATTCAAAAAACTTGTTTTCACCCGGACGGAAAGATGTGCCATAAAAAAAAAAAAGCCAATCAAAGCCTCTTGTCATCAACAGCCACAACCACTTTGGAACGAACCCGTTCATTACATGCTGAAGCGACACTGTTGGTCAAGAAGCCAGCGTCCGGCACAGCGCTCTTTGCTATTGTCGGAACCTGGTGAGTTGTTCTGCACAGAAATGCTTTCCCCCTTTCTGTGAGACATGATGTTATCCCTGTGGTTTTCATACTAAACTTGTGAACGAAGAACTGAGAAAGTCAAATTTTAATTGTATCCGTGGGCAAGACTGGTGCTGTTTTAAAGATGAATCAACTAATTTTAAAATTCGTAGAATTCTAGGTAAACAAAAATAAATATCAAGGCCACTACACAACCTCTTGGGTGACTTTCTGACATTCTTCAGATGAACTTCAGGACTCATTTGTGTCACCACTGGATAATCTGTCATATTGCTGGTGTACTTCGAACTTGTCTTTAAGAAAGAAATCTGTGCTGCTTCAGTAAGAGCTAACTGTTAAACTGCGAGCCATCAGGGTTACGGTTTTAGGATCTGTTTAAAGTGGCATGTTTTCAGGTTGAGTTTAAATCATGTGTCTACTTAGTGCAGTTCCCAGTTATAAATATTATATTGCTATGTATATTTAAGAGTGACATGAACTTTTTAAAGTAATTGACAGATTGTTAAGTTCTTAAATATTTGTACATTGCCTGTTGAGTCATGTGATTTTAATGTTTTAGAAAGCTGTTAAAGCATTAGCTTGTATTAATTCTTTAAGCGATAATCAGTGAAAGCAAATAGAAAATTATTATTGGATCGTGTTGTTTAGTGAAATGTACATTTACCCAAAGGAAAATGGCATCTGAAGTGCCAGTGCTCAACATTTACTGAAATTTTTCCCTTTTTAACCCTTTGAATAGGATTAGAAGTTTTGTGTGAACTAATACTTGATTTTTTTAAGCGACCAGTGTACACTTCAGAACACTAAACATTAACTGTGTGTGAGTACAGTTAATAAACATTTCCTCGCTTTGTAAAAAAAAGAAAATATATATACAGTATTTGTGAAACAATTGAAAATTTAAACACTGGTGAGGTGCAGAGGTACCTCAGTTCACAAATTTAATTGTTCTTCGATTTTCGAAAAGATGGCCACATTTGTGTTTGTGTGGAAAAGATGACCGTGGTCGTGTTTGTCACCCAAAGCAGAATTTGAAAACAAAAACAAAATTTTACCAAATCAAGTTGTTTGCAAAACAAAAGTGTCTGTGAACTGAGATACCACTGTACTTGATGATATTATAGAATTATTGTTGACATTTTTAGATATGAGAATGGTGTCATGAGTGTTTTTGAAGACACTTTCCTGCTTTTTAGAGAGAGATGCTTAACTATTTTTGGATAAAGTAATACGATGCCAGGTAGGCCAGGACTTTCTGAACAGAACCCAAATTACACAAAAAACATCAAGAATCAACAGATGGGATCAAATCAAATTAAAATACTTCTGTACAGCAAAGTAAACAACCAACAGCATGAAGGTACAGCCTACAGAATGGGAAAAAGACTTTTCCCAACTTTTCCTCAGACAGAGGACTATTATATAGAATATATAAAGTATCTCAAAAAATTAGAGCACCCAAAATAAAAACTCCAAACAAAAATAAATAAACATATATCAGAAGAAGTACAAATGGCTAATAAACACATGAAAAAAAGTTCATCACGGCTGGTCATTTGAGAAATGCCAATTAAAAGAACACAGAGATTCCATTTTCCTCCAGAAAGAATGGCCATCTCCAAGAAATCAAATAGTTACAAGTGCTGGTGAGGCTACTGGGAAAAAGAAACCATTTTACATTGCTGGTGGAAATGTAAACTAGAGCAACCACTATGAAAGTCAGTATGGAGATTCCTCAAAAAACTAAAACTGAAAAGTACATTCAACCCAGCTATTTCCCTTTTAGATATCTTTCCAAAGAGTTAAAGACATCATATTACAGTGATGCATTGGACATATTACAGAACTAGGCATGGTGGTGCACATCTATAATCTCAGCATTTGGGAGGCTGAGGCAGGAGGACTGCCACAAGTTCAAGGCCATTCAGGGATATGCAGTGGTTTCAAGGCCAGCCTGGACTACATAGGAAGATCTTGTGTCAAAAAACAAAACAACAACAACAAAACAGTGGTCAATACGGGCCCATGTTTACAGCAGCACAATTCATAATAACTAGATCTTGGAAGTGGCCTAAATGTCCATCACCAGATGAATGGATAAAGAAAAGATAGCATTGATATACAATGGAGTACTACGCTGATATTAAAAAAAGAGTAAAGTCAGTTGTAGGAAAATGGAAGCACCTTGAGACCATAATATTAAGTGAAATAAATCAGACACTCAAGCTTGCATATTACATGGCTTCCCTTTTAGGAGAAACTGAAGTATAAATAAATTAAAAAGCAAAATAAACAATGATAATCGGAAACAGCGATAGATCTTTTGCAAAGGGGAAAGAGACCTAGAGGTGAAAGGAGAGGACAGAGGAGAGGTAGGGGTGAGAAAAGCACAGAGACATGCGATGCGCGTGCGCCAACTCCCTGTGCGGTGCGGTCACGTCGTCCTGCTTCCCCGCGCCTAATAACGATTGCAGAAAATGACAGCGCTACCTGGGATTTGCTTCAAACGCCGTGGGGAATGAGAATGAGGAAATCTGAAATAAAAGGATTCACAGTTAAGGTTGCATGTTGATGGAGAGCTGGGGGTTAATCACTCCATTCTATGGCATTTGCCTTAAATTTTTTTATTTTTTGAGGCAGGGTCTCATTATGTGGCCCAGGCCAGCCTTCAACTGCTAGAGATCCTCCAGCCTCAGCCTCCTGAGTGCTGGGATTCAGGGATTCAGGTGTGCCCCACCATGCCCAGCACCTAAAATTTTTCTTAATAAAATTTCTTTAAAAAAAAAATAAAGTCTTGATAAGTGTTAGCTGCCTTCCTCCCTTTCTGTTAGCAGGAAGGCTTTTCCACGGCAACCCTGGTTAAAAGAGAAAAACCCTCACTGGGTGGTGGCCTTCTGAGGGAATTTGTGGGTACTCTCTGTCGTTTGTTCATTACTATTACAACAATCAAAAGTGACGCACATTCTTTACATTTTAAGGTTCAGATGAATCCAAAGAAGAAAACTAAACTCCTACTATCCCACTAGCCATGAGTGACTAACGCTAGCACTTAAGACTCTTGAATACAAAAAAAAAAAAAATACATTTCCACTCTGACCATACATGTCTCTCTTCTGTTCTTTTTTACTTTCTCTTCTTCCCCCTAATATGGCATACTATGATACCATGGTTTTATAATCTTTCTTTCCTTCATCATAATGTACCATGAGCTGGGCATGGTAGTGCATGCCTATAATCCCAGCACTTAGGAGGCTGAGGCAGGAGGATCACCATGAGTTCAAAGCCAGCCTGGGCTACATGGTGAGTTTAAGGCAAGCCTGAACTACATAGGTAGACCTTGTCTCAAGAAGATCAGTAAATAAATAAATAAATAAATAGGAATTATGTGACTTTTCCATTACAGTGATACAGTATCTCAGTTGTTGAAAGACTCCCAGCTCAAAATTTTCACTACTTGAACAGCCAAGTTCCAAAAAAAATCTGCTCAGTGTTCATAACTTTGTTCCACAGTCAAGTGAAAATCAAACTTGCAAAAACCTGTAGCACTAAGAGCGGGTCACCAGTTGATTCGCTGGGCATACAGAGGGCAACGCTGCAGTCCAAGGGCCAGTTGCACACAGACAGCACATGATGCTTGTGTAGTGCCTTACAACAGTCGCTCTGCTTTTTTATCCATTATTTGCATAAAATATCATAACCTCAGCTCCCAAGAAGATTAGTGATACCAGCAGCAAAGCTATGAGGAAAACTGTGAAAACCAAGATAGAATTAAAGAAAGAAATCATCGTAAAATTTGTTTTTCTTAGAAAAATGAGTTTTATAAGTGAACCTCCTGCCTCAGCTTCCTGAGTAACTGGGACTGTAGGCGTGAGTCGACACACTGGAGGCTTCCAATTTTTTGTTAGTGAAATCTGATTCCTAAAATAAAAAATAAAAAAATTAACAAGAGTCTTTAGAAACTTCTGTTTTAGTACTTCCGGACCTAAGCATGTTATCCAAATATGTTGACTGCACTCAAGACAGTCCAGGTCTCCAGTTCAAACCCTCTGACCTGGGCCTTCATGGGCCTCCATGTCCACAACCGTGCAGCCAACTCGCACCTTTGTCCTCAGGGATTCCTTGGGAGCAGCGCCTCCTGAGGGGCAAATGATGTCCTATTTGCTAGCCTGAGTCAGAATGAAAAGTGCCTTGGCTGCAGCTCTCTGTCTGAGTTTGCCACAACAAGACGAATGTGGGACATCCAGTGACAATTCTCCTGCCTCAGCCTCCAGAGTGCTAGCATTACACAGGTGTGCACCACTATGCCTGGACACAAGGACAACTACTAAGGCTGGCGGAAAAACACTTGGTGAATTCTACCAGAGCAGCATGAGCTTAGGTCTTTGGCGTGTTTGCAGTATACGCTTTTTCATTCCCTCCAAGCAAATTAATTACGGAAAAAATAGCTTGCCTCCCAGCAACTCGGCTACTGCCTGACGGTACCTGTCAGAAAGATAAGATCTGTCAATGAATTAGAGGAGGTGAAGGGCCAGTCCCTCCCAGGCGTCTCCCTGTGATTTACATCAGTATAATTATATCTTCTATTGCTGGGGAAATTGACTATCCCCACAGGAAAAGGCTGCGGCTGCAGGAGCAGCCTCTCTTCTAATTGCTACAGAACCCAGACTCGCTACTTTATTTCCATGCCCGGGTCCTGCGCATGCTCCGGGTGAGGGGGTGCATAAACATGGAGGTATTTTTTTCTTCCTGAACAAAATCTCCAAGCTAGCATTGAGTTCATACTGAAAAGAAAAGGAAGCTAAAGGATTAATAGTAATCCGGTGACGCTTTAGTTGTGCATGTGCATGCGGGAACGTGCAAACACTGGGAAGGGATCGCATCTTTAATCCCAAAAGCTTTCTGTTTTACTTCCTCGCACGAGGTCGCTTCCCAAATGCAGGGTGCATTGGTGGTTGTCCTTTAAATCACGTTTAATTTGGGCTTTCAGTGAGCATTACTATGCCTTGGAGGTTTTGCGTCATTGTATCAGGTTCACTTTTCTATTGCATGTACCTTAGAATATTGGTTTTACATGTGCATCGTGTAGACATGCACTTACACACACGCGTGGGTAGGCAACACATAAGATCATGTGTGCAGGATAAAATGTTCTTGTTTAGCCAAGGGTATGGGTGTGATCCTCACCTTCCACTGAAGGAGTGAGCCAGTTTAATTATTAACCTGTTCTTCCCAAGTTAAACATTAGACTAGTGATGTATTAATTTAAAAACAGCCTCATGCTGCTTACTGCCTGGGTTAAACTGACTACTTAAAAAAAAAATCAAAACTGTAAATGCAATGAACACCAACCCAGCGGTCTCTCTTCTCTCATGAATGTCGGAAGGATTCTCAATGTGATCTCACAGCCTCACCAATTCCGTTAGCTTAAGGGCTGCTCTGGTGTGACTTGTAACTACCTAGGCTAAGGGAAATTTCCAGTTTAAACACTGGAACGTCTTCTTAGCCAGATTTTCTCCCTGGCTATACTTCATGCACTCTTCATGGACTTTTCAAAACATTGCATAAATCTGAGATTCAGAGCAGGTGCGGTGGAACACCCCTGTAATCTCAGCTCTCAGGAGGCTGAGGCAGGAGGATTGCCACAAATTCAAGGCTACCCTGGGTTACACAGTGAGTTCAAGGCCAGCCTGAGCTACATAGCAAGCTCTGTCTCTGTCTGTCTGTCTGTCTGTCTGTCTGTCTGTCTGTCTCTCTCTCTCTCTCTCTCTCTCACACACACACATACACAAAATCCCAGAAACTTTGGCACAATAGTCTTTTATTTCAGTAGCATTCATGTACCTAACTATACCATTATCGGCCTAACTTCCCTAAAAATGAGTCAAAAATCATATCGTGGTAGACTTTTGCACATATGAAATGCTTGTTGAGTTACTTTATTCACTCAATCACTCATTTATCCACACATATTTATTAAATATATAACACGCGCCAGTCAAGATACTGAGCGCTGAGGCATAGCACAGGCCTCGGGGAAGACTTGCAGACAAATGATGGTGACGCACAAAATCTAAATATTTTAAATAAAAATGAGAAATATTACTGTCATTAAAAGGAACTTATCTGTTTAAAGGCAATACAGTAAAAATACAAGTCAAATGGGAAAAAAAAAGTCTTTGGAACACAAAATCAATATGAAGACTCATAAAAGACTAAAAATCAACGGGAAAAAAAGCCCAATTTGAAAAGTAAAACTGGGGCCGCACATGTGGCTGGGTGGTAAAGCGCCTGGACCCTGGGCTGGGCCTCAGCACTGCAAGTCAATGAATGAATGAATGAATGAATGAATATCTGAAGCAGGTCAGAGTATGAATAGGCAAATCAGGAAACGCAGTGACCAATCAACACATAGAAATTGCTTGGTCCACTGCATGTTCAGGAGAGGCCCATTAGATCATTCACTTTTCTGCCACCACATTTCCACAGGTAAGGAACAGGTGCAACTCAGTTTTGAGGCTATGCCAAATGAATATTCCCGTATATTACTAGAGTGGGAACACAACTCCATTCACTAACTTTCCAACACAGAGCAGCAGCAGATGTTACATTGTCTGATGTGTCCACTCTTAACTCCATTTTGTTGTTGTTGTTGTTGCTTGGTTTTTTGTTTTTCTGAGACAGAGTCTCTCTGTGTAGCCCAGGTTGGCCTTGAACTCTGAGGTGACCCTCCTGCCTCAGCCTCACAAGTGCTGAGACTACAGACATGTGCTACCACACCAATTTTAGATGAGGCGATTTTTGTTGTTATGCTTCTAGAGAAACACTGGATGCATGATTAGGACAAGGAGTGCAACTTTATGTTAGTTCAAAACTGGAAACAAATTTGGGCATGATGGCACACCTGTGATTCTAGCACTCTTTGAAGTTGAGGCAGAAATCCACAAATCTGAGCCCAGCCTGAAAATTTGAGTAATTTAGCAAGACCTTGTCTGAAAATTAAAAAATAAAAAGGTTTAGAGAAGTAGCTCAGGCCCTGGGTTCAAACCCCAGTATTGCAAAAAAAGAAAAAAGAAAGAGGAAAGAAAGAAAGATAGGTAGAAAGCAAGCAAGCAAGCAAGCTCTTCTTTTTCTTGTATTGTTTGTGTATTTTATGCATATATTTGAAATTGTGGAAACTGAGCCCAGGGCCTTGCACCTGCTAGGCAAGTGCTGTGTCACTGAGTTACATCTCAGGCCTGTGGTATTTTAGAGAAAATGCTTTAATGTATTACTAATGTGACTTTAAATAAGTATTTAAACTTTAATGCCTTTTAAAGCAATTGCAACACAGATTAAGTGCAAATTTAGGGTTCTATACAAGGTTCTCTGTGGGCCGAAAAAAGGTGAAATACTCTATAAAGCTCCCCATCCTTTCCATAGACCTTCATTCTTTTTATTTTCTCAGAAATATATATCTCAAGTTCCTAACACAGATACCCAGAGAGTAGAACAACTCAAGAAAACCCACTTTCTTACCACTTTCAAAACCGATTCATAGCCAGGTATGGAGGCACACGCCTGTAATCCTAGTTATCGGGAAACTGAGGCAGGAGAATTGTCATGAGGTTGAAACCAGCCTGGGCTACAAACTGAGTTGAAGGTCAGCCTGAACTATGTAGTGAAACCCTGTCAAAAAAAAATGAATGAAAGAAAGAAAGAAAGAAAGAAAGAAAGAAAGAAAGAAAGAAAGAAAGAGAAAGCAAGCAAGCTGAATCATTTGTAGAAGTCAGAACCAAACGAGGCATTCGCAATGCTCAGCTATTCCAGCAGCGGCTTTCTGAGGTGGTGGCTGTTATGGCTTCATTTCACAGGAGAGAAAATAAAGAGTAGGAAAAATGTATGCTGTGCCCAGAACCATTCAGCAGTCACAGAAGGGCAGATTCTTAAAAAGGTTTATTTATACAATGTAGCAGGATGCAAGGTCAACACACAAAAATCATTAGCATTGTGTACACCAACAATAAATTGGATGAGAAGGGAATTCTGAAAACAGTATCATTCCCGGTCACTTCAAGAAAAAGGAAATACTCAGGCATTAACCTAACCAAGGAAGTGAAAAACTTTCTACAAAGAAAACTACAGTACTCTGAAGGAGATTGAAGAAGACAACAGCAAATGGAAAAATGCCGGGCGTAGTGGCACACACTTGTAATCCCAGCACTCAGGAGGCTGAGGCAGGAGGATTGCTGGGAGTTTGAAGTCAGCCTGAGCCACATAGTGAGTTCAAGGCAAGCCTGGACTACACAGCAAGACCCTGACTCAAAAATCAAATCAAATAAAACAAAATAAAATAAAAACATAAATATGAAAGCTACCTGAATGATCTCTATACTGTATCAAGGGAAACTTGTATATTGTTGTGAGATATATATACATATTTTTTTACATTTTTATTTTAAAATATATTTAATTAAAATATAAGATAACAAAAAAAGGAAACATGAAAGCTACTAGAAGATAAAACAGGTAAAAACAACTGAAGACCTAGGTGTAGGATTTTCCGAACAGAACCTCAGTTGTACAAGAAATAACAGCAAGAATTAACAAACGGGGTTACAGTAGATGAAAAAGCTTCTGCACAGCAAAAGAGTCCATCAGCAGAGTGAAGAGACAACCTGCAGAATGGGAAAAAATATTTTCCAGCTATGCCTCAGCAGAGGACTAATATCCAGAATATACAAAGAATTTTAAAAAATTAATTCATCTAAAATTAAAGATCCAGTCAGGAAATGGGCGTGAGAAATGAACAGACACTTCACAGGGAAAGAAACGTAAATGGTCAACAAACATATCAAGAAAATGTTCAACATTAGAGAGATGCAAATCAAAACAGCACCAAGATTCCGTCTCACTCCAGAAAGAATGGCCATCACTAAGAAATCAACCAATCACAAATGCTGGCATGGCTGTGTTGGAAAAGGAACCCTCCTGCATTGTTGGGGGGACTGTAAACTGGTACAACCATTGTGGACATCGGTATGGAGATTCCTCAACAACCTTAAATTAGAAATTCCATATGACCCAGCTATCCCCCTGCTAGGTGTCTTCCCCGAAGAGCTAAAGTCATCATACTGCAGTGATACATGCACACCAATGATTATAGCAACACATTTAATTCATAATAGCTAAATCCTGGAAGCAGCCTGTATGCCCATCGACAGATGACTGGGTCAACAAAATGTGCTATCTATGCACAATGCAGTACTACTCAGCTATAAAGCATGACAGATTTGAGGCATTTGTAGGACAATAGATGCACCCGGGAAAATATAATTCTGAGTGAAATACATCACACACACAAGCTTAAATACCGGATACTGTTGCTCATTTGAGAGAATACTAAAGGATGGATAGAAGGGGATGGATCTCTTGCGAAAGGGAAGGGGTCCAAGGGGAAAAGTGTGAGGGGTGAGGAAGAGGGGAAGGGGAACTAAGTAGAATAAAGATGTGCCATGGAAGCACTAGGGAGGCTGAGGCAGGTGGATCACTGTGAGTTCGAGGCCAGCCTGGGCTACAAAGTGAGCTCAAGGCCAGCCTGAACGGCATGGTGAGACCCTGTCTTGAAGAAGAAGAAAAAAAAGATGTGCCATGTGCAGAACCCTGCTCACCCCAATTAATGCAAACGTTGTGCACCGTAACATGAGCTAAGATCAATAATATCAAGAAGAGCCAGATGTGGTGGCTCATGCCTGTAATCCCAGCACTCGGGAGGCTGAGACAGGCGGATCATTGTGAGTTCGAGACCAGCCTGGGCTACAAAGTGAGCTCAAGGCCAGCCTGAACTGCATAGAGAGACCCTGTCTCAAAAACAGGGCTGGTGATCTAGCTCAGCGGTCTAAACGACTGCCCGGCAAGCGCAAGGTCATGAGTTCAATTCCTGGTGCCGCAAAACATCTGGGCTCCAATCAAGAGTCAGATGAGACAGGTCCGAGTTTCAGAACTGAATGTTTGTGCGGCTTCCTTCATCCAATATCTGACATAGGGCCAGGGCGAGAGGAATTAATTTCCACGCACTAATTAAAGAGGGGTGGGCACCGCCTATGCAGCGAAAGTCTCTGAAATGAATATTTGATAAACAATATCTGGTAAATTAAAAACCTGAAATGTTAAATTAAATGCAAATTAAAAATCTGGAATGTTAAATTAATTAACGACACAAAACTGCATCAAATAGCATTACAGGTCTCAGTTAAAGCAGGGAAGGATGAACAAGAAAAAAAAAGCTAAGTTGCTTAACAGCGCATCCTGCCCGCGTGCACGCGTGACCCCCCTGCTGGGAGTTGCGGAGGGCCCAGAACTTCTGGGTTCTTCGAGAATAAATTACGCAGTCATGTAACCATTTCTGGGGATTTTCTTCTTGCGAAACGATGCAGAGGAATAGCATGAACTATTCCCTATCATAGCAAACATGTCAGACTTACGATCACTGACCACTCTTTGTGTTTGTTTGTTTGTTTGTTTGTGGCCCCGGCGATTGAGCTCACAACCTTGTGCTTGCCAGGCAGGCGCTTAGGCTGCTGAGCTAGATCCCCGGCCACTTCTTACCCCTAAATGTTATATCTTACTTTCCCCTTTACCTCTTCCCTAACCCAAAGGCCGCTAATTGTTTTTAAATAGCTTTTTGTTACAAGACAAGGTCTTGCTACGCAGTTCAGGCTGGCCTTGAACTCGCTGTGTAGCCCAAGCTGGCTTCCAAGTCTAGGGATCCTCCAACCTCAGCTGGGATTACAAACCTATGTCTCTATGCTTGGCTCAAAATTTAAATATGCTATCAACTAGGGGCCCGGCGTGGTGGCCCATGCCTGTAATCACAACACTTGGGAGACTGAGGCAGGAAAGTCACTAGGAGTTTGAGGCCAGCTTGGGCTGCATAGCAAGATTCTGTCTCAAAACAAACAAAAAATGGTGTTCACTACCGTCTGTATTAAATCCAATCACACTCACATAATTAGATAGCTTCCAGCAGCCCGAAATGAGATGCGATTAACCCCGAGGAAACAAGTTAAGAGTCCCAGGTGGTATGTTGGAAGCTGTTGACACCACACTGCCAGCCAGTGTCTGCTGGGATCTGAGAACAAAGCTGGCCAGGTTGGTGTGGACATGGCAGGCGACCGTGTGCCTGTCCCTGGACAGCTGAGCTTCCTGCTGGCGACAAGGGCGGCTTTGCTGAGAGTCCTCAAAGCTACAGGAAAAACTGCATGATTGCACAGCAGCCATGGCTCTGATTCTACCTTCCCCACGCACCTTCTGGTTAACACCCAGATCATCAAAGAAGTGTCCTGGGATATGAGTTGGGCATGGTGGCCCACATCTGTAATCCCAGCATTCAGAAGGCTGAGGCAGGAGGATCACCAAGAGTTCGAGGCCAGCCTGGGCTGCACTGGGAGACCCTACATCCAAAAACATACAAAAAATGTGTCCTGGGAAAACACACAGTCACATTCCCTACCCTAGAAAGAGAGCTCCCTGTGGTAAATGTGTAGGGAGGGTGCAGTCCCACAGGGTTGTGGCACCTCTGTGGCCTGCGTGGCAGAGTCCCTGTGTTCTTCTCTGCCTGACTGATGCTCTGAGCACGGCTGGTCTGCAGCCTTCACCCCAGCTCCGCCCAGGCCCATGAGGTGTTCAGCACCACGAATGAGCTGGTCCCGCAGGAAAGAGCAACATGAGCAAAAGCTAACACACTGAAAACTGAAGTCAGGCACAAGTTGGACAAACACTGTCTCATAATCACTTCGAAACCCTCCTGAGGCCCAGTCCAGACCTCTAGGTTCATCCACGAGATGGAGCGATAATGAGGAAAGAGTTCTGGCCTATTAACAGAGCTCTTTTTTTTTTTTTTCAAATTCATTTTATTTCAAAGAGAAGGGCCGGGGTTGTAGCTCAGCGGTAGAGGGCCTGCCTGGCAAGTGTGAGGTCATGAGTTTGATTCACAATACCAAACTAATAATAAAAATAAAATAAAATAAAACCCTAAAATCGAGAAGAAAAAAATAAAACAAAATTTCAAAACATGTCAATCGGGGGCAACAGTGGTACATACATTGCACATTGTCATCCCCAAATCATTCACCCAGAGTACAAGACATCTGCATTCAATTGTCTGAATAGTATCAGTGAAAACCTTTCTCTTCGATGAACTCAGAGAAATCAGTAATATAACTATCTTAACTATATTTTAAATATATATACATAAACATATATTGTTTCTTTCAGCTTCTCACACTAGTGAGACAATATGATGTTTACGCATGTGAGTGTGATTTCTTTCACTAATGAGTATGGTCTCAAGTTGCATCCATTTACCTATAAAAGTCTCAAGTTTGGCTGGGGATTTAGCTCAGTGGCATAAGCACCTGGTTGTGAGTTTGATCCCCAGCACCAAAAAAAAAGTCTCAAGTTTGTCCTTCTTTATGGCTGAGTAATATTCCATCATATAAAAGTACCACATCTTTTTTATCCATTCCTCAGTCAATGGACATTTAGGTTGTTGCCAAGATCCAGCTATTATGAATTCTGCTGCTATAAACATGAGTGTGCATATATCACTGTGGTATGAGGTTATGATGTTTTTAATTCTTCTGGGAAGATACCCAGAGGGGAATAGCTGGGTTAAATGGGACCTCGAGCCATAAGTTTTTGAGGAATCTCCACACTGATTTCCACAGTGGTTGCACCAGTCTACACTCCCACCAACAGTGGAGAAGGGCTCCTTGTTCCCGACAGCCTCTCCAGCATTTGTTATTAGTTGATTTCTTGGTAATAGCCATCTTTCTGGGTTGAGGTGGAATCTCAGCGTTGTTTTAATTTGCATCTCTTGAATGATCAGTGATGTTGAACATTTTTTCACATATTTATTTGCTGTTTCTGTTTCTTCATCTGAGAAGTGTGTATTCATCTCAGATGCCCATTTTTGGATTGAGTCTTTAAATCTGGGAGGACTGATTTTTTTGAGTTCTTTGTATGCTCTCAATAGTAATCCTTTGTTTGAGGAACACCTGTCAAACATTTTCTCCCACGTTGTGGGTTGTCTCTTCACTCTGTTGGTGGTTTCTCTTGCTGTGCAAAAGCTTTTCAGTAAGATGAGATCTCAGTTGTTGATTCTTTGTGACAGTTCTGTGCAACTGGGGTTTTGTTCATAAAGTGTTTGCCTACACCAATGTC
>RJWT010020192.1:0-18079 GCA_004365215.1 Cuniculus paca
CCACAACTTAAAGGAAGAGAGGTTTATTTTGGGTCACAGTTTTTAGAGGATTCAGTCCATAGTTGGCTGGCTCCAAGGCAGAAACAGGTTGGTAGAGGGGCATGGCAGAGGAAAACTTCAGATCCTGGCAGCTTGGGAGCAGAGCAGGTTGGTAACTGCAGTAGCAAGAGATACACCCTCCAAAGTCCTGTCCCAAGTGACTGTTTTAGTCATTTTCTCCTCTGGGAGACACAATACCGGACATCCATAACTTAAAGGAGCAGAGGTTCATTTTAGCAGATGGTTCTGGCCCCCATTCAGCTGTATCCAATGTAGAAACAGCATGGTGGAAGAGACTGGTGGAGGAAAAATGCTTATCACACAGTGGTCAGGAAGGAGAGAGAGAAGAGAGCGAGGGAGGTTTACCCCTTCAGGTCATGCCTTCAGTGACGCGCCTCCTACAACCCAACAGTCCTTAGCTCTGAATTCATCAGCGGACTAATCCATAGGTGAGCACCATGCTCCACGGTCCAATCACCTTCCAAAAGCTCCTTCTCTGAATGCATGAGGCTTTTGGGAGACGTTCTAGATCTAAAGCATAACAAGAAACCAGGATACCGCAGCAATCAGTACACCGCAGCTTTCTTGGACTTTCCTGCTTTCCCTCCTATTTACAATGTCCAGGCAGCTGGAGAAAAATCCCAGCTCTTTGATGGGCTGCAATTCACCATCTCCAATTTTAGATGTGTCTCGGCATTTCCTAGAAAGCTCTAATCAACTCTTTCCTCTTCCATTCCCATAACAGACATCACTTCCTCCCTCAGTTCCTACTCTACCAGCTCACCCCCTCTCAGCACATCTGGTTCTAGAAAGTCGTCCATCTCCCTACTCCCCCTCTACATATGTAATTTTTAATTAACTAATAACTGACTACTAATTTTTAATTGACTACTAAGAACCAGGTATAGTTGGATTGCTATTAGTGGTGGAGAAAACAGACAAGGTCCTTGTCACAGGAAGCTTGCATTTGTGTGGAAGGAGCATCATAAGCAAGTGAACTAATCCATGTGGTGATCCAGGCATTGATAGGACTGGAAAGACAGGAGAACAGAGAAAGGGCAGGCAGAGTGCCAGGGTAGGTGCCCATTTAGTGGTGAGACCACCCAAGAGGGCAGTCTTATGAGGAGCCAAGAGAAACATGTTCTAGGTTGGAAGTAGAGAGGTTCAAGAGGCTGGAGCGGAGGTGATCCATGTGTTTGGATTTGGGTCCTGGAGTGGGAAGATAGGGTGAGAAGAGATCAGGCTGGGCCTTGGGGGGCCATGGTTTTCAGGTTTCCTTAAGTGGGTTGGGAGGGTGTCAGCAGGGAAGCCTCAAGGTCTACGCATACTTTGTAGAAGGCCCCCTGTTGCTGCATGAGCAGTGAGATTCCTGTGGGTGTACCGGGTGGGGATGTAGCTCAGCGGCTCAAATGCTTACCTGGTAAGTGCGAGATAGTGAGTTTTATCTCCGACACCAAAAAACAAAAACAAAAACAAAAACAAAACAAAAAACAAAAACAACAAAGCTGTGGGTGTACCTATTCCTTCCCCCTCTCCTCTTGAGATTAAAGAAGTCTACTTTGACCTGCTCCAAATTTACCTGCTTTTGGATTCGTCCTTTTCTCATTCTCCTCAGCTCCATCCAGGAAGATGCCTTCTTGCTATGTGTAGTCTCTCCTCCCGCTCTATTGCTCCCACTCATGAGGTATTATAGTGCAAATGCATGTATACATTTGCTTAGGTTTTCCCTTTTCACATTTAAATAATACCTAGTTTTAGAGACATTGTACAGTATTCTAATTTTGGGATGTGAAGTCACAATTCTTCTCTTTTCCTAGCTTCATGCCTTTGACAGCCACCTTGAAATTTCCTCCCCAGGGCAGGGAATGTGCTTCTCTGCTCTCTGACTTTGAAACTTGCTTTGGCCATTGACCCGAGTGACAGCATGTACATTTTGAACATAAGTCCTAGATGTATTACTAGGTCGAGTTGTTCTTGCTCTTAGGCTCTCACCATTCACCAGGGAGCAAAAGACAGTGGCACGAAAAGTAGACCCAGTACACCAACCACATCCAGCTGGGCGCAGGAGCAGAACTCAGCCTGGGGATTTTACGGTCTTTGGTCTCACAGCAAGAGTTGATTGATACAGTGATGTGATCAAACAATTCAAAAGTGTCAAGTCTCTCTCATCTCTGCCCTTACACTCCATTTCTCCTTCCCAGAGACTGCCCACACTACCACTTTCTGTGCACGGATCTAAGATCTCATATGCAGACTTGTGACTCTACAAGTCACACTGCTTAGCATCTTGCTCTCATTCACGTTTATATATCTTGGAGATCATTTCACATCAGTGCGTAAAGATCTCTCTCCGATCTTTCATCTAGTTATCTGCCATTCTGTTGCACTCACTTATCATGATTTATTTAACCAGTCCTCTATGAGTGGTCATTGGGAGAATCTAGTCTTTTCTAGTTTCGAAGGAAGCAGCAGTGCAGAGGTGCACATATGAAATTGTGTCTGTGGCTGCATTCCCAGATGTAGAATTGCCTGGTCACCTGGACTTCTACGTTGCTGAGATTATAAATTACTCATAAGGCTTATCTAGTCAGCTCTTATTTACACCCAAGCCCCTTCCATCTTCAAAATTCCACAAAGAATCAACAATAGCAAGAGACTTCAATCCACCCATCATTGCTTCTTCCTTTTACTTTGCCCGGCTACTATACTTCTTGAAAAGCATGTCTAAGAGGGGAAAAGTGAGCAGAGTGATTCAGGCAAGGAGGGAATGTGCTTGAGTTACCAGCATCTCCTTATTTTTGTATTTGGTTCACTTGTGTGGAGATAAATTAACCTGATTTGTCATTTTGTGGTTTGCTGACCACTTAATTGAATTATTATGTATTTTCCTTTATCTCGCATTTCTCCTCTCATTTAATTTCTCCTGTAGAGATAGCCATTCTCCTGTATTTTAAATGTTTTCTTATGTAAGTATGCATTTTGGAGAAATAGGTAATGTTCATTTTTAACTTTTATGTGTTTAATTACAAAAATAGTATTAATGCTATAATTCTTGTTTCTGCTGTTTCCCCTTGCTGTGTGTTGAACATTTGATGCTTTTTTTCTCGCACTTATTTACTACAACTGATTTTTTTTGTTGTATCTGTTCCCCTCAAGTTGGGCACCTAGGTTAGTTCTCACTTCATGTCACTATGAGTAAAACCATAGTGAAAATTTTCACCCATGTCTTTGTATGGATCTGGATCTAAGAGTTTGTCTTAATTGAGGGTCCCTTGGAAGCAGCATCTGAGAAAGGGAGATGTTACTTCATTTAGGAGGTAGGATGGTTAATCCTGATTATCAACTTGATTGGATTGAGAACACCTAGGAAATCATTACAGCACACTTCTGGGTGTGTCTGTGAGACAAGTCAGTAAAGATAGCTTTAATAAGCCTGTTTCTTCTGGGGCCAACAGGGGTTTAATACCACGGAGGACTTCTGAATTAATGGGAATCGCTTCAAGGTCTCCCTGGTGGGGTCAGAAAGACCTCAGTGGACAACAGTTCCTGGTGATAGCCTTTGGCAACTTCTCCCTCCCTCCCTCCTTTAACCATCCCTGAGAGCATATTAGTGGGCATGGCAGGTGGAGTCCCAGTTCTCATGGAGGTCGCAGCAGAGTGGGGATGGATTCCTGACTTACAAGTGAAACTTAAGGTGATTCCAGGCTGTAAGCACCTTGCATGAGAGCCCAGGTGGCCAGTTTATAGTCTGCAGTGAGGAACAGTCTCACTGAGCAGATGACCTCCAGTAACAGCGAGAAGGAAGCAGCTGCAAAAAGATCTGGAGGAGATAGGAAGTGGCAGTCCCCAGTTAGAAGCTACCAGAAACGCCTTACCCGCATTGGTAAAGCAAGGGATCATGGGACTGATTTGTCCTTCTGGGGAATTCTCTTACTGTCCCCAGGTGTACAGTAAAGAGTCCTAAAACTACAGGCAGGAAACATCTTAGAGGAAATCTTTTCTGTACCTCCTTCCAGAGCCAGCATTCTGCTGATGCATCCCTCATGATGATCATTCACCCAGACTTGCATATCCTGGTGACCAGAGCTCATGCACCAACCCTTGTCCATCATTTAGAACTCTCTTGGCTGCAAGTGACAAAAATAACCCACTAGGGCTTCAGTGTAAAGGGAGTTTGTCAGTTCCTGCAACAGAAATGACAAAGAGTAGCTTCAGGCATGATTTGATCCAGATCACAAATGATGGTAGGATTTAGTCTCTTGATTCATCATTCAACTCTGCTCTCTCTGTTGCTTCCATCCTCAGACAGACTTTCTGTGAGCAGCATAAAAGAACTGTCAGCCAACAGTGTGCATGGAAACCTGCTCTGGGACAATTAGGGCCAAGTACACGTCCCAAACCAGTCCCTTTGGGCACACAGCATCCTTCACCTTCTCCTAATGCAAATGCAGCTTGCTTAAAGTATTGCTGTTGAAGTGTGAGAACAAATACTATGTTTGAAAGAGAAGAATGTGCCAGGTGTGGTGGCGCATGCCTGTATTCCCAAGAGGGTGAGCCAAGAGGATCGCAGTGAGTGCAAGGCCAGTTTGAGCTACATAGTGAGTTTAAGAGCAGCCTAAACTACAGAGCAAGACCTTGTCTCAGAAAAGGAGAGGGTAGGGGGAGGGGAGGGGAGGGGGAGGGGGAGACAGAATGTGATTGGCTTTTAGTAATGTTTTAGAAAAATCAGCTGCTCATTAAGGATGAAATTGCAGCCAGCACTCCGTCTAGATATCTCTTTAAAGCATAGCTCAAAACCAGGTGTAGTAGTGCACATCTGCTATCTTGGGCAACTTAGAGAAACCATGTCGCAAAATAAAAACTAAAAAAGGGGTTGGGGGTGTAGCTCAGTGTGAAAGCCCTGGGTTTAATCCTCAGTACTGCAAAAAACCCCCAACCCAACCCAACCCAACCCAAAGCAAACCAGGGTCAATGCAGTTCTTCTCACCTCCCAGGCACTCCTAAGCCAGGGAGATATCAATCAGACATTGCTGCAGGTGCTGTGTCTGCTGAAGCTCAATGAAGGGATTACGATGTCTCTTTGGAGGGGAGGGTGCAAGACTCAGTTTCCTGGGGGGCCTGCAGATTCTAAATGATGCTCATTCTGCTTCATGGCTATTGTCATTTACTTCATTTTGCCTGCAGCAGGAAGTTGTGATCACTCTTCCTGGCCCTTTGGACTACAGCACCTCTTCTTTCATTTCTGCCAGACTGAGGGAGAATAGGATAACCCTCCAGTTCATTTTTCATACATACCTCGAGTGTCTGTGTTCTTATGTATTATTATGTAGGTCAAGGTTCGAATATGAGCAGTGTTTTTTAAATTAAATTTTTTACTTTGAGATAACTGTAGATTCATATATAGTTGTACAGAATAATCCAGAGAAAGAGATTCTGTATACTTTACCCAGTTTCCCCAATGGAAAAACCCGTAGTCCAATATTAGTGCTAGGATATTGACATTGATACAGTCAAGATGCAGAACATTTCTGTCGCCTCAAAGGTCTCATTTGTCCTTGGATAGCCATACTGTCTTCCTTTCCACCTGTACTCCTGGACCATGAATCTGTTCTCTATTTCTATCATTTTGTCATTTCAAGGATTTTGTATAAACATAGTCATAAACTGGATGTTTTTGGTGCTTGCCTGTGATCCTAGTGATACAGGAGAACGAAACTCCCAACCTGCTAGATGTTCTGTGCGAGTTCGTGTTCTCTAAAATTGAAGAATGAATTTTAAGAACAACAGAGGTTACGAGCAGAATATATTTGTTGAGAGAAAGAAAGCTTCTGTCTGAGAGAGACAGAAGAGTCCCGAGCGGGTTGCTAAGTACCCTACTTTGTCTAGGGATTTTATAGAGCAAAACCATGAGGGGAGGAGGGTCTAAATGGGAAAAATTGGGAACTTGCAAGGCAAACAGGCATGAGATGGGACAGGACTATGGTCGCCCAATGAGATGAATTGTTCAGGTAAAATTGACCAAATGAGGGACAAATAGAGAAGCAGACATGTAGCAAGGGAGCATTCTTTGACTCTCCCGGTAGGGTGTGGGTATGGTGACTCCTGGCTTCCTCAAGGTGATCCATACCTATTTAGAATATCAATTCCTGCTGTCTATACTTAGGGTGTGGTTGTATTTGTTTTATGTTTTGTCTTGAGATCTGGCCCACACTGGGAGCTGTCTGTCTCCTGCAAGGTCACAAGACATCTGGTCCTCTGTGTCGGCTTCTTGAAGGGCCTAGCTCTGTCTGACTGCCTATAATATTTCTATCTGACTCAGCTGCCTATGACACTAGCACACTGGGAGGGTGAGGCAGGAGGACCACAAATTTGAGCCTAGCTTGGGCAGCTTAGTGACTTAGCAAGACCCAAAACAAAAAAATGAAAAAGGACTGGAGATGTAGTCCAATACAAAGCCCCTGAGTTCCATCTCCAGGATCACCCCTTTCCTCCACGATTTATAAAAACAAAGTCATACAGTAATTCACATTTTGGGTGTGTTCCCTAGGCATAATTCTAGGCTGTTGCATGTTCCAATATTTTTCCTGTAGAGTTTCCCACTGCATGGATGCGGCACAGTTGGTTTGAGTATTCATGAGTTGAAAGACGTTAGGATTGTTTCCAGATTTGGGCTAACACAAATAAAAGTGTTTTGTACATGTGAATTTGTCTTCTTTGCTGTGAGGTAAAAGCTTAGGTGTTCAAGGCCGTCTGGTAATCACACGCTTACTTTTCAAAACCATCAAACTGTTTTCCAGAGCACTTGTATTGTTTCACATTCCCCAAAACAATGTAGGGATGATTGAGTTTCTCTGTATGCTCACCTACATTTTGTGTTGTCTTTTTTATATGTTTTAGTCTTCTTTTTGGTGATTTATAGTAGCATCTTATTATGATTTAATTAGCATTTCTCTAAGAATCGGTGATGTTGAACATCTTTTCTGTGTACTGCTTTGCCGTTTCAACATCCTCATCAGTGAAATGTTTCTTCGTGTCTTTTAGCCATGTGCTAATTGGATTACCTTTCTTATTATGACTGTTGAGAGGTTTTTATTTAATGTTTTAGGACCTAGTCATTTGTCCATTATATGACCTGTCAGTATTTTCTCTGTATATTGTCATTCATTCTTTTAACAGAACTTCAGTCAAGCAAAAATTTTTAATTTGGATGAAGCTCAGTTTATCAAATTATCTTTTCATGGCTTATACTTTTGAAACTCTTGGCTTGACATTATATCTTGAAGATTTTCTCCTATTTTATATAATCTTATGCTCTGCATTTAAGCCTGTCACCTATTCTGAGTTAATTTTCCCATAAAGTGTACAATTTTTATATAAAGGTTTCAGTCAAGATCCATTTTGTTTTTTGGCTCATGGATGTCCAATTGCTGCAGCACTGTTTGCTGAAAGGACTACCTTTCCTCACCTTCTGCTTTTGTACCTTTGTTGAAACAAGCTGAGCATGTTTGCATTGGACCGTTTCTCGGTTTTCTATTTGTTTTATTGATCTATATGTCTGCCACTCTGCATGGCCTTGATTAGTGGAGCTATAGAGTAAGTCTTGAAATTATTTAGACTGTTTTTTTCTCATTTCATTCTTCTTTCAATTTTGCTATAGTTATTATAGTACCTTTGCCTTTCCATGTAACTTTTGGAATAGTCCTGTACATACTTATGAAAAGTATTGTTAGGATTTTGATGAAATTATACTAAATCTATATGTCAATTTGGGCAGAACTGATGTCTTTATATGCTACATATTCTAATCTATAAACAAATACAGTATGTCTCTCCATTTATTTATATTTTCTCTGATTTCTTTCAACAGCATGCAGATTCTGTATGTATTTTGTTAGAATTGTACCCAAGGAGGTTCTTTTTAATGACTACAAATGCCTTTGAACTTAAGCTTTTGTGTCCATGTATTCACAGGCATACAATTGTTTTTTGAATATCTATCTTGAATCTTACAAACTCATTGAATTCAGTTTTATTGGTTTTTTTTTTTTTTGTAGAATCTTTGGTAGTTTTGAGGTAGACATGTCATCTGAAACTAGGAACTGTTTGAAAAGTCTTTCCTCCATTTATTTCATTTTCTTCCCTTATTGCACTGGTTAGAACTTGAGCACTATTCTGAGTAAGAGGGAGTTAGTTTCCAAACTTTCACCATTAAGTATAATGTTAGTTGTAGATTTTTTTTTGTCGAAACTAAAGTTGAGGAAGTTTTTTTCTACTCTTATTTTTGTGAAGGTTTTTATAATGAATGTATTGAACATTGTCAAATACTCTTTCTATATAATTTTATATGACTATGCAATTTTTCTTCTTTTGTCTATTAATGTTACAGATTATGTTGACTGATCTTTGCACACTGAAACATAGTGGTATGAATACCACTCGATCATAATGCAATATGTATATATTATTTAGAAGTATGCTGTTTAGTTTCCAAGTGTTTGGAAATTTTATGTTTTTTTGGTTTTGACTTCTAGTGTGATTCTATTGTAGTATTTAGCACATTACTTACGATTTCAGTTCTCTTAAATTTGTTGACATTTGTTTTAGGTATTAGAATGTGATTTATTTGGGTATGTCCTTTGCGAGTACTTGAAAAAAATGTACATTGTTGTTGAGTGTAGTGTTCTATAAATGTCTATTAAATTCTGTTGATTGATGGTGTTGACTTCTACTACCTCCTTGCTGATGTTCTGTGTAATTATTTTCTCAGTTGTTGAGGGAGGAGTGTTGAAATCACAAGCTATGATTGTGTATTTGTCAAATTTTCCTTTCAGTTCAATTAGACTTTGTTGTATAGATTTTATAGCTCTTTTATTTGGTAAATATACATTTAGGAATGCTATGTGTTGGTGAATTGTCATTTTTATTCTCATATAATGTGCTTTTCTGTCTCTGCTAATTTTCTTCTGTTTGTCCTCCTATCTGTATTTGATACTAACAGAGTCCCTTCTAGTTTCTTCTGGTTAATGATTATATGATGTGTTACTCTTCCATGATTTTACTTTCAGTGTATCAATATTGTTCAGTTTAAAGGAAGTCCTTTATTTTATTTTGTTTTAGACAGTGTCTTGCTATGCAGTTCAAGCTGTACTTGAATTCACTACATAGCCCAGACTGGCTTCAAACTTTTGGTAGCACTCTTGTTTTAGCCCTCCAAATACTGATATTATAGGAATGCACCACAATGCTTGGCTAAAAGGGAGTTTCTTGAAGGCAGGATTAATTGGGTGATATTTTTAAAATCATTTTGACAGTCTCCACATTTTAACTGTTATATTTTGACTATTTACACTTAAAGTGATGATTGATAAGCTAGGTTTTTAATGGATCATTTTAGTTTTTGTTTTCTGTTTTACATTTATGTTTTCCTTTTCCTGTCTTTGGCTAGGTTACTTGCATCATACTTAGAATTCCACTTTGATTTATGTGTGCTGTTTTTGAGGGGATTTCTTTGCATAGATTTTACTTGTTGCTGTAGGTATTACTGTATATACACATAATTTGTCATAGCCTATTGGCAAATCACCATTTTATTGGTTTGAGCGAACTATAGAAACCTTTTCTCCCTTTATATCCTTTACCTTCCCTGTTTATCATATAATCATCTTGAATATTTTCTCCATGCACCTTTGGAATCACATCAGGCAGTGTTATAATTTTTGCTTGAAATGGCAACCTCAGTTTAGAAATCTCAAGAGAAAAAGGAAATCGTGTCATGTTTATTCATATATTTGCTTATTATGTACTTTTTCCTGCTGTTCCAAGGTTTGCTTATTTATCATTTCCTTCATGTTTAGAGAAGCCCAATAGCCACTCATTGGAGATAGGTCTTGTTTGCAAGCTCTCTTAGTTTTTTCCCCCACCTAGAAAAGTCTTGATTTTCTCTTCAAAATGTCTACATTTTCTCTAGCTACAAGATTCTCAACAATAGTTCTTTGTTTTAGTTCTTGAAATTTATTGTGCCACTTCTTTTTTTTTTAATTTTAAAGATAGTAAAACCCAACAAAACAAAACAGAATAAATCCAGTCAAAACACAGCAGTGAAATTTGTACAGAATATCAAAGCAGGGTAATGGGAAAACAACAATGGCTACTATAGCGTATCTTGTTATCTTCACAGTAGTTTTCCCATCCCATCAGTTATAGCAAAATCAGACCAAAACAAAACAGAATAAAACCAATCAAAATAGAATATTGAGTAAAGAAAAAAAAGTTAATAAGAATAAAACAAAACAGTGAGAACATTATTAGACTTTAAAAACAAGACAGAAAAAAAAAACCTCCATATTTACCATATTGCATACCATTATCCTTCCTATACATGCTTAGACTGTCAACTCCATGCCTGTAAATTCAACCTAACAATACAATCCTTCAGGTGCTTTTTGTACCTCAATTGCTATTAGCTCAGGTTGACCTCCAAACCAGCTGGTGGCTTATGGCGTGAGAGGGTTTGGTGATTTTCAGTCTGCATGCTGGTAGGCTTACAGGAGACACTGACTTTTTTCTCTTCCTGGGTCCCACATGGTCTGTGCAGCTTATCAGAAAGGCTGGCTAGTTGGATCCTTGATTGGCTCCTCCCGGTCCCAGCATGGCTGACTCTCCTATTGTGCCACTTCTTTCTGATCATCATAGCTTTGAGTGAGAAATACACTGTCATTCTATTTGTTTCCTGCTTTAGGTAATGTGTAGTTTTTCTTTATTTGTTCTCAAGGTATTTTCCCCTGTTTTAGTTTTCAGAAGTTTAATTCTGATGTGTTTTCACATAAATCTCTTTGAGTTTATCTTGTTTGGAGTTCATTCCACTTTTTGAATCTGTAAATTTACATTGTTTTTGCCAAATTTTGTAAGTTTTCAGTCATTATTTCTTCAAGTCCTTAAAAAAAAAATTCTCTGTCTTTTCTTCTTTGTCTCCAGAACTCTGGTGGCAACATAAGATCTTTTGTAACAGTCTGAAAGTCCCTGAGGCTCTGCTCATTTTTTTTCCAGTCATTTTTTTTCTGTTTCTCAGATTGGTAGTTTCTATTGTTCTATCTTTCAATTCACTGATATTTTGTCTGTCCTGTCCATTCTACAGCTGTGTACATTTAGTTAGTTTTCAATTTTGGTTATTGCACTTCTTAGTTTAAAAATTCTATTTAATTCTTCTGTATATTTTCTTTCTCAAAGGCTTTCTAGTTCTTTTTTCTTGTATATTAGTAATTGCCACTGAGGCATTTTTATTATGCTTTAAGATTTTTGTCAAATAATTCTATCATTTGTGTTATCTTGCTGTTGAGCAGTTATAGATTATCCTTTTCTCTTCATCCAGTTTGAGATCTTTCTGGCTACTGGTACAATGAGTGATTTTCTATTGAATCCTGAACATTTTTGCATTATGTTACGAGAGACTTCTTATTTCAGCCTTCTGTTTTAGTTGGCTTTCTCTGACACCACTCCAACACTGGAAGCAGTTTGAAATCTCATTACTACTAGGTGAGGGCAGAAGCTCCAGCCCTCCCTTAGCCTCTGTTGCTACTTGGGTTTGGGCTCCTTGTTATTGTATGGAGGTGAAATTCTGGCTCCTCTGAGGGTTTCCAAGGACATAGTTCTGCAGGTGGCTTTGTTCCTGCTGGAAATAGCAAAGGTCTTGAATCTTCAGACTCTACCTCACAAGTGAAGGGAGAGATGCCCGGTAACTGTGTTGCATGAGTGGGAGTGTAGAGTGCCTAGTCGTTTCCATAGACACCATGGAGGAGAAGGGAAAGTCTGACCAGATGTCAGGCTTCTCTGATTGTGCTAATGTCTGTACTGGAGTGCCTTGTCACAGCTTCCAAGCACAGATGTGTAGGCTCTCCTCTTGATATTTGTTGGTGTAGGTGATGGAGAGGCCATGTTTTGATTTTTGTTTTTTTCCTGTGCTATTAGGTTGCAGTAGAATGGTTATTATCTAAAAGTTTTCTATCTTACAAGGCTGTTTTGTTTCTGGTTCTTTGACTACAGACAGCAGGCACTTAGTTTTTCTGGGTTGCTGCCTAGTTAACTCCGAGACTTAGATATTGGAGGGGGAAAAAAACCAACCAGGAAACTTAATTGTGCTGTTCTTTGGGTCTCAAGTTCTTTAGCTGGTCTATCTTCTTTTATGTACCTTTCAGTCTTTTTATGTTCATTTTATATATAATATCTGGAGCTTTCATTTGTAATTAGCAGAAGGAAAGGTGAAATATGTATCTACTGCATCTTCCCAGAAGCAGAAATTTGGCTGCTACATTATTTGAATGCCTGCCTCTTTCTTGAACTGAAATTTGCTTTCATGTAAGAGTCATACATTGATTCCAGCCTGACCTTGGGCATTGTCTCAAGCTAATTCAACTCCTTTTCTGTATTATAGCACTTTGGATATTGTGATCCAGTATTGGGACACTGTGGCCATGGCTTTTCCACTTCATCAGGCCAGAGATTATATGTGCAGTAGTAGCTCATATAACACAGCTCACCAGTGTTTCAAGCCCACCAACCCTGCACTGTATTATTTACTCGATGTTTGTATGTCAATGTGGAGAGGAAGGACATAGGTACTATCTCTGCCCCTTGCCTGTTCCTTTGGATAATTATTCATCATTACCTGCCCCTCATCTCCCTTTCAACCTCATCACCTTTACTTCTTAAATCAGACCTACTCCATTTCCCACAGTGACCTTAAATATGCCAAGAACATGCCTGTCAGGGCCTCTGCACTTGCTGTAGCTTCTGCCTGAAAAGATTTTCTGTGGATGTTTTCATGACTGTTCCTATCCATCTGCTTCAGTAGGCCATCTCATTAACAGATATTCTCTGATATTTCCATATTAAATAGCTCCCACCTCCAGCAGACCCTTTCCCTTTCTTATTTTATAGTTCTCCAGCCACTTACATCATTTGTTGTGAACTGAATATTTGTGCTACCCATACTTCAAATGTGGGAATCCTAACTACCACTGTGATGGTATTAGGAGGTGAGGCCTTAGGGAGTTAATTAGGTCATGAGAGTAGAGAAACTGTGAATAGGAGTAGTATAGTACCCTTATAGGAAGAAACCCAAGAGTGATAATTTTTCTCTTGGTCTCATAAGGATACAGCAGGAAAATGGCCCTCTGCAAACCAGGAAGGGGGTCCTAACCAGTCACTGGATCTGCTGCTGCCTTGAATGTGGAGTTTTAGCTGCTGGCACTGTGACAAATGTTTAAGCTACTCTGCCTATGGTATTTTTGTTAAAACAAAAACGGAGCTAGCAAAAACTTGCTTGATAAACAGTGGTACAATCAGCAATAATAATAGCATCAAACAAAGCCTAGAAAATGACAAACTGAGCTAACTATTAATTTGCCACCTTTAACCATATGACCTGGATTTATGGTTATATAACAAAATCTAAAATGAACCAGAAAATTGCGTGCAGTAAATAAACCCTCAGTATGCCAGTTTTACCCTCAGGGAAGAAAATTTAAAAGGGAGTAGGGGAAAAATAGAGAAATAGAAGAGGGGGAAGAAATTAGAACCAAGGCTGGAGGCCAAAGGAAGATCAAACAAACTTTGGGAAACTAGTGTAGAAGACAAGAGGGAAAGAGAGAATGAAGAAATAAAGGAAGAACAGAACAGAATAACAATCACAAGAAAACCAGAAACTAAGTTCACACTCATATAAAAACAAGATCAAAGAAGAAGAAGAAGAAGAAGAAGAAGAAGAAGCAGCAGCAGCAGAAGAAGAAAAAAAAAACAAAAACCTCAAACACACACACACACACAAAACCAATGGAGAAGGGGGAGAGAGAGAGAGAGAGAGATAGAGAGAGAGATAGAGAGAGAGAGAGATCCATGTCAGGGTCTGTTTCTGCTGTCACTGGTAGACAGTGTGTGAAGATCTGCATTGATTTATCCCGGTAAAGCAGCAGTCACTTTATGGCAGGGTAGTGGATGATCTCAGCATGCTGCACCTTTATTTCCTCTGAAGTTCAGGCTGATTTCTGACCCTGAGACTAGAGTCAGTCCTCTTCAGCCTGCAGCAGTTCAGTGCACCTCCTGTGGATTTGAAGTCAGTTGGGAGCAGCTGAGCAGTTGTTCTGAGTTCTGAGCTCAGTTGGCCCCTCTCCAAGATGGCGCCTGGCCAATCGTCTTCTCCCACAGGCTGGAAGAATCCATGCCACTCACCAGCCAGTGAGTCCACAGCATCCACTGCTCCACTGCACTGCCATGTCTCCCTGTGGAGGCCTCTGGGGTTGCCAGCAGTCACTGCGTGTTCACCGGTCCTGACGGAGAGGGAAGATGCCGGCTGCCACCGCCTTCTTCTTCATTGAAATTTCTCTCTTTGCTCTCCTATGGGCTTCAGTTCTCACTTCAGATCCTTCCTGGGGCCAGGGGACTCACTTTCCTCCTTCTTTTCTTCCTCGAGTTGCTGTATTCTAGTGTCTGGACACCAAATCTTGAGAGGTTCTTTCTCTGCTGCTTACCCATCTGCCATCTTCCTGGAAGTCTTTTGCTTGATATACAAACACTCACTGGCTCAATATACAAACACTCACTTTAAAATTTATGATCTGTACCCCTCCCTAGAGTCAATAGGCCAAGGACTCTACAGTGCCTGGAATGTCCTTGGAATGGAAGAGACATGAGTGAGTATTGTTGAATAAAAACTTCATACCAGACATCATGCATGATGCTGGGGAAGAGGAGAGACCAAGTCTCTGCCCCATGAAACTCACAGCGCTGGAGTGGAATTTGCTTCTGAAATAGCCAGTCATGTGACTAATCAATTGCATTTCAATGCCACAAAAGAAAAATACAGGGTGTTAGAAGAGCATGAAAGAGGGAGCAGCCATCCTATTTTGGCATTTCTGTTTAGGTGGTTCTGGAAAAATAATAAATGGGAGATTTTTCTGATGCGTTGATAAGATTATGAATATAACCTATTTATACAAACTATAGGTATTGATTATAAATACAAATCCACACAAATAAAGTAAAAAATTGCCTGTCCAGCATTTACCAGGCGCCTGGTATCTGCCCACCACCAAATTAAGCATTCTGAATTCCCCTCGCATATGTGTACTTATTCGGCAGATAAGCCCTGTCTCTGAAGCTGCCTCCTAAGCCTGAACCCAGCTTTGCCACTTTTGACGGCAACAGTGGGTCACCAAACTGCTCTGTTCTTTGCTTTCCTAATTTTAAAAATGAGAAAAAATAGTCATGCTTATCTCCTATTTGAATAAGTTATTACTTTTTCCATTTTATGTATAGGGAGATGGAGGCTCAGAGGGAATAAATAATTTCCTGAGGACCTGGGCACAGGATTCTGTCTCTCATCTGCCTGCATCATGATTCCTAACCCCCCAGTCAGCACATTTTGCTACAGAGCCACACCTCACCCCTAATCTATTGCCGTAATATTTATAACAACACAGCTACAACTCATTTTTTTTTTGCTGCTTCAATGAATCACCTCCTGATACCTTTGATTTCCAAGAGCAAAGTGGCACCCCGATTTCTATTATCTGCCTGTGCCTAAGGAGTTCTCCTCAGACCTCCTCTCTGCCAGGGTGTTTCCCCCCCATTCCTTATGGCCTCTGCTGCCTGATATACAGTGGAATGGGTTTGTGATTTAGCAGCAGAAAAGGTTAACTCTAAATAATGATCAGAAAGTTAAAATATAGAGCCAGAATGTTGCTTTAGTTTTTATAGGTTTTAAATAATTTTACCTCCTTCCCTGAAGGATTTAGCATAATTCAATGAGAAAATTGCATTCAGATCCCGTGGGCTGCTCTGACGTGACTGAATTGCAATGAGCGGAAGAGATGCCAAGTGTCTTTCTACCAACGAACCTGGCTGGGCCATGCACTCAGAAAAGAGGGGTCCTGGGGAGTGCCCAAGCTCCCCAGGACTTGGGCTAGTGCTGGGGAGCAGGCCAGGTGGCACAGTGGGTGTGAGACAGGAGGTGACAGTGTGCATGACTGGGCGAGGAGGAGGAGTGGAATTTTTAGTGCCCGTTAAAGAATATATTGGGCCAGTGCAGCCCAGGGAAAATCCTGGTTGTCTTTCTTCTCCTTCTGTGCTTTTAGCTCTGCACTGCCACCTTTACAAGAGTGCTTAGAGTCCATCCTTGCTGTTTACAAATTGTGCGAATTAGGATTGTGTTGCAATTAACAGGAACTTAACATGGGTTTAAAGACATAGGGTCTTATTTATTCAGTTTGTTTACTTTCTTATAACAAGAAAAATGAATAGCCCTTCCTGGGCTGGGCCACAGCTCAAAGATGCCCTAAAGCATCCATTCTCTGCTCTTCTTTACTCGCCAGTATTATCACCACAAGGTTTGTGTCACAGGGTTGTGGTGAAGATGAAATCGAATTAAAATATGTAAAATCCTCAGTACAAAGTAAATGCTATATAAATGCTTTCTGAATTGAGACTTATTTCAATCTGATTTTCTTCTAAATACTGGATCAAGAATGTCTTTTCTGTATCAATAAATCGAGATCAGCATCTTTTTTAAACAGGTGCATAGTGCTATGGGCTTAGCTTTATTGTTAAACAGTCCTCTATTGTTGGATAGCTAGGTGGTCTTCGTCATTATAAATATCCTTACTCATAAAAATTCATGTACCAGTCCCATGATTTTTCTGTGAACAGAGTCCAAGGAGTGAAATTGCTGCCGTAATACAATATGTGTGTATAATTGGCATAGAAGTTGGGGCAGGTGCATGAGCTCTTCATGGTGCCCCCTCCCATTGGCCCAGTACTCAGGTTGGAATTCTCAAGGGAACAGGGCTGTGCCCTGTCCTCACACACAGACTGATACAACAAATAACCCCAAACTCCATTGACTTACTATAATGCCAAACCTTTTTCTTCCATGTGTAACAACCCTGATGTGGGTGTACACTGGTGATACTGTATGTAAGGACCAGCACCCCAGGCTCCACCTGGGTGCACACCATCTTGGAGGATCCCGAGTCCCCTGCATCCCACAGGACATGCAGAAAGGGGACAAAGACAACTCCACCTACTTATTAAAGATCATAACCCTGAAATAACCATTGTTAAGTCCCCTGCAGTCGGGTCTGATGTCTCCACTGCTAGGAGTTCAGGCTCCTGGGAACAAGGTGCAGCCAGCTCCATACCTCTTTCTGTATTTTCTCAGTTCAAGGCCTCAAAACTGGCTCTCATGGTGCTCTCCAAAGCTGGACTCTTTAACCACTCTGAACTGACATGTCCTAAATTCAGAGGATGTAGTCTGCAGATATAAACAATCGATGAAGTGAACACTTTACCATGACTATAGCTATTTACTGATGCTTCCCATGATCCAGGCACTGTGCTAAGCATCTCCTATGTGCTGGATTCAACAATCTTAGGAGGGCATGGCATTATCACTCTGGTTTTTCAGATAAGGAAACCAAAGCTAAGCAAGGTTAAGTAATAGGTTCAAGGTCACTGGGTGAATAAGAGGTGGATCTGGGAATCTACAGCTTGGGTTCTTAACCCCTGTGTCCTACTGCTGCTATTTCTAGGCGTCACTGAAAGTCCAGTCAGGCAAAGATCTCAGTCTCCACTGCCTTATTCATTAGAGAAAGCCTGGGAGACACTTGGTGTTGTGCAATCATTTTGTGCAGACAAGCTCTTGCTTCAGCCCCATAGTACAGATTCGATGATCCAAACACTTGAAATGACACTTCTTATTGGACTTCATAAGTGGCAGACTGGGTTGAGGGGGTTTTAACTTTCACAAATTACTAGAAAGGATATTTTGGACACTCAGGTCAAATGAAGCCTGTGTGTGCCGTGTAAAGCAGAAAGCCCTGCTGACCAGTTCTTTGCAAAAAAGGTTTCCTGTAGTTAAGCCTCAGGATTCGAGCACTGAGAACACAAGGGGATACCCCCCAGCTGGAGACTGACAGTGCCTGGGTTTGCTACAGTCTACATGTTGTTGGTGAACACAGCCATCATCTTTGGGAAGCCGATCGGTGGATGT
>RJWT010020193.1:0-18066 GCA_004365215.1 Cuniculus paca
TGGGGTTTTTCTTTTTTTGGGTGCTGGGGATTGAGCTCAGTGCTAACACTACCACTGGAGTAAATCCCCAAACTCATTATTTTTTTAAACATGAAATTTATTCTTACCTCCAGAACGAGGTTTTAATATTAAATCCATGACTTCTGTCCAGGAATTTTGAAGAATAGCTCTAAGATTTAAACAATATTTATTTTACTAACTTTTGTTAAGATAAACCTTACATGCCAAAATATGTCAAGACAACAAAATGTATTAGCTTTATATTAAACTTAAATGTAAGTGGAAAAATTAGGATATAGATTTCAAATGATGCAAAAAAAACTTTAGAAAAATTGAGAACAAAATTAAAGACACAACGCTTACAACAGTTAATACCATTTTAGTTTTAAAATGCTCGAACAATATAAACACTACCTAGTTGCGTCTGTACTTTAAGTTATTACACAGGGAACAGTTAGAGAAAGTCTTTTGTTTTTGGTGGTGGCGCTGAGGACTGACCCCAAGGCCTCGTGCATGTTGGACACACATCCTACCGACGGGTGACCTCCCTAGCTCAAAGTTAAGTCTTCATAAGTGCCAAGCTTTGCTTGAAACCGCTCAAAAAACTTCTCTACATTACCCTACCTAAGCAAATACAATACATACAATCAATTCTTCATTATTTTTGCCGAAATGGAAATAAGCTTTATTTTGGGTTACTTCTTGTTAAAAATTAAATAGTACATGAGAAAGCTTTCCTATTATGCAACCCTTAAGAAATAAAACAATGTCAATATAGTATTTTTCTACTTCAGCACACCTAAGTGTATGTAACTTTTCCTTATACTATCTTTTACCATGTAGAATTTATATTTTGAGTATTATGCCTGAAAATTTTTCCTTTAAGAATTTTAGTCTTGGAGCAGGGTGTGGTGCCTCACACCTGTAATCCTAACACTTGGGAGGCTGAGGCAGGAGGAATGCTGTGAGTTCGAGGCCAGCCTGGGCTACATAGTGAGACCCTGTCTCAAAAAAAAAAAAAAAAAAAGAATTTTAGTCTTGGAGTCATGCTTCTCTATCAATAAAATAGAGAACAACCCTTCTATTAATTTTTATTTTTCCAGTTAACTGGCATTTTAAGTTTTTATATATGGGATATTTCTGAACATTAAATTACCAGAGATGCTATTAGATGTCTATTGATAGACAGATCTAAAGAAATAATTTCACTGTAATTACAGTCATAGGTTTCCTATCATTGGCCACCCTTTGTCCTGCAACTAGCCCCATTACAAAAGGCTCCAAGTCTCCTTCCAGGTGACATAGTACTTAGCTGCCTAGGCTCCTAATACCATGTCTAAGGAGCATGGCACTAACTCAGCAGTAAGCATGGGTCTGCCTAGCATGCTGTGTAAAACTTAGCGTGTGTGTCCTATGCTGTGCAAAGTGGTATGTGGCCTGCAGGTCACTTCCGGTTGGCCTTTTTTTCAGACAGGGTCTTGCTATGTAGTTCAGGCTGGCCTTGAACTCACTATGTAACTTGAACTCACAGTGATACTCCTGCCTCAGCATTCCCAGTCCTGGGATTATGGGCATGGCCACCATGCCTGGCTCAGACATTTGATTTGTAAATAGACTTACTGGAAAACAGCTGTCCTGATTCAGCTGCATGCTGTCCATGGCTATTTTCATACTGCAACATCAGAACTGATGAGCTGCAACAAATACTCTAAGTCCCATAAGGCCTAAATATTTATTATCCAAACCTTTACAGAAAAACCCTGCCAACCACTTGGGAAGCCGAGGCACAAGGATCACAAGTCCAAGGTCTGCCTGGGCTACAAAGCAAGTAGACGAGACCCTGTCTCAAAAAACAAAAACAAAAACACTGCCAACAGCTGGTGTAATCCAGTTTATTACCTACCGGACTCCTCACTGCCATGCACTGTGAAGGCTTGGCGCCCGCTGTCACATGAACGTGCACACACGGTCCACAACAATCCGCCCACAGCACCCTTCACGCCAAGAGGCTTCGCACTTTTTATTTTATCTTCCCTTCTCCAACCTGATCTTACCGTGGTAAAAATATACATAAAATTCATTTTAGCAACTTTTCATGTTCGGTTCTGTCAGATTGTATCTGGAACCGTCGGCATGATTCATCTCCAGAACTTTTTAATCTCCCCTGAGTGTCCACTCAAACGAGAGCTCCCTGCTCACCTCCCCCACAAGCTCTGGCAGTAGCCATCCTCCCTTCCTCGACTGGCTTCTCTGGGAGCCTCGCATGGTGGGAACTGCACACTACCTGTCCTTTTGTGACTGGCTCATTTCAGTTAGTGTTCAAGGTATAGGCGTACTGTGGCATCTGTAAAAATACACATACATATTTTTTGAGACAGGGTCTCGCTATGTAGTTCAGGGTGGCGTTGGGTTCATGGTGATCCTCTTGCCTCAATCTGCAGAGTGCTGGGATTACAGGCATGTCCCACCATGCTCAGCGAAAAATTCTCTGCCTTTAAAGGCTGAATTATATTCCACTCCTTAAATATATGTGTGTACACACACACACACACACACACACACACACACACAGTATTTTGTTTATTCATCTGCTGATGGGAATTTGAGTTGTTTCTGCCTTTTGTTATAATTACTCACATAATAATCACAAACATGAGTATACAAATATCTGAGTTAGTTTCTGCTTTCCATTGTTTGGGGCATATACCCCGAAGTGGAACTCTAGGTTAAATTACCATAATACACATTGCTTCATTTAGGTTTTTGAGGAACTACCATGCTGTTTACATTCCTGCCAGCTGTGGACAAGGGCTCCAACTGTGCTGCATCCTGTCACTTACTTGGCTTGGTGCCAGCCATCCTAACCAGGTGACAAGCTGCCTCCTGAAGGCCTAGTGGTGGTGCGCGTCTTTTCATGTGTTGGCCATTTGTGACTCTTTGGAGAAATATCTACTGAAGTCCTCTGCCCATTTCTGCATTGTTTTTAGCTTTTGTTAAATCTGTAGCTCTTTTCATATTCTAGATACAAATTTTTTTATCAAATATATGATGTGGAAGAAAACAGAAACAAAAACTTTCAGAGGTTTTTTGTTTTGAGATGTCTCATTATACAGCTCAGGCTGGCCTCAAACTTGCTGCGATCCTCCTGCCTGAGCCTCCTGAATGCTGGGATTACAAGTGTGTGCCATCACTCCCGGCTGTAGAAGTTTTGAACTTGCCATCCTCCTGCTCCAGTCTCCAAACTGCTGGAATTACAAGCATGTGCTACTACACCAGGGGAGAACACCCTATCCTATTAATAGTTACACCCTACTGGCCCTGCCACAGCCCTATTTCTAAAGACTTGCCCATTTTGACTATTTCATCCCAATGAATAATATACTGTGCAGGCTTTTCTGACTTCACTTACTGTTTTCACACAGAAAGGGAATGGCATTCCTTTCTGTGTATACCACATTTTGTTTACCCATTCATTAGTTGATGGGCTTGGGTTATTTCTATTTTCTGGATGCTGAGAGAGTCAATTTTTGTGGGAATGTAAGGTTTTTGGGCTTTCAGTACCTAGCTTGGATTGTAATTTCTAGGTCAGGTAGTAACTCCATACCTAACCTTTTAAGGAACTACTAAGCCACTTGCCAAAACAGCTGCACCATCTTACATTCCACCTGCAAGGTAAGAGTTCCATTTTCTCCAGATCTTCCCCAGCATCTATGATTTGTTTTACTTTCACCCACAGGACGGTAGTGGGCTTGCATTTCTACAATGATCTCCAATGTGGAGCATCTTTTTCTTTGCTTTCTGGCCATTTCTATGTTCTGTCTCTAGTTTCAGAATGGGTTATCTTTTTGTTGTTGAGTGTAAGAGATCTTTGAATTCAAGTTATTTTTCCTTTTTTTTTAAATACTGTAATGGGGACTGAACCCATGATCTTTGCACTGAGCTGTATCTCCCAGCATGCCCCACCCCTTTCTCTTTCAGAGAGGGTCTAAGTCTATGTTGTCCAGGCTGGACTTGAATTTGTGATCCTCTTGCTTCAGTCGCCCCAGAGGGCTGAGATTATAGGAACACATCACTATGTTCCTTTAAACTAGATATAAACTGAGACTTTTGCTCTTTCCCTCAGGAGGTCCTATAGTGACTGGGCTGACTTCTTTCAAGATAGGAAATATGTTCTGGGAATGTCTGTTTTGTATTTTGAACTGACTTTGTATTGACCTTTGGGCAGGTTACACAATTTTTGTTCCTGCTATTTATATAGCTATTTATATCACTAGCCTTTTTTTTTTCCTTTGGCTAATATATTTTATGTATGTATGTATTTATAATTTAAGAGACAGAGTCTATGTTGCTCAATCTGGCCCAAAACTCCTTGGCTCAAGCAATCCTTCTGCATACTGTTTTGATTTCACAATATTACCTTCCATTTATTTGAGCACTTACTATATGCTAGGCATAGAAACAGATGCTGCAAAGCCCCAATCTCACTTCCCTTTCACTACCCTGTGAGGTTGGTATTCTATTAATTTAAGCAATGAATCTTTATTAATTTGTGTAACTGAAGGCTGAGAACTCAACTCTAGTTCTCCTGCCTGCACTCTGATCCTTCACAGTAGTAGTTTCAAGAAGTAGAGAAAATACGTGACAGAATGTATCATTTTGTATTTCAAGGATCACAAAAGCAAATTCAAGTTTATATAGTTAGCTGCTTAAAAAAAAAAAAAGAACTGGAGTGAATAAGACTTTATTCCTAGGACTTGACTGAGTAACTACTGAGCTCGGATAGGCCTCCCTAAGCCTGATTTGCACCTTGCTAAAATGAAGGCCTGAAACACAAGGAAGGACTGCATCCAACCTGTAGCTACCACCATTCTAACTCATAGGTATAATGGCTCACAGGACACAGTCTCTGTGGGGCTTTATGATTCAAGTATCGATGCTTGCGATTTCCAACCCACTTTACCCTAGAGGGTTTCCCATTATCTAAAAATGAATCAGAGTGCCTAAATTAAATTCCACTTCACTAATTTTACCCCCTACCATTTTCTTGAAAGTGTAGGGAAGGACAGATCCAAGTTTAATAAGTGGGACTCACTTGTCAGCAGAAGTCATAAAGCACACTGTCTTCATCCAGCTATACTGGATCTGAGTTACTTCCTGAGCCCCGACTTATTTGTTAAAAAATAAAAACAACACCTTAGAGAGGTCATAAATGGTGGGGAAAAAACTTCCTCTAGGTCATATCCTTTTGAACTCTGATTTCTACTTTGCATATGGATTGTCTTAAAATAGAACAAAACTTAAAAAGAAGCTATGGATCAGTAGTTCACCTACCCTAAACAAGAAACAATCTAGAAATACCTTATGAAATTAAACACTAACCTTCCGACTTGGTACGTAGGGACGGCTGTTGTTCCAAATCTTTGCATTCCATAGTAGTTAATAAATCCAATGTCCTTCAGAGAGTTCATAGCTTGTTGGACTTGGTCATCAGTTCCTGTTATATTTCTGCAGGCACCCAAGTTACCCAGAGAAAAAATATTACAGCCAAACACATTGAAGGATGTGCATCTCAAAGGACTACGGTGTGGCTTCCATGTCTGTCCTCTGAAGCTTTCTCTTTACCTCCTGGAGGCTCATTGTTGTAATACAGCAACCTTATCATTTCAGCTATTTTTACATATATAATCCAGGGGTATTAAGTATAGTCATAATGTTGTACAACCTTCACCATCATCTTCTACTTGAACTTTTGCAACTTCCCAAACTTAAACTTGACACCCACTGCTCCTTGCCCCACGTAACCGTCGCTCCACTTCCTGTGAGTCTGCCTATTTTACGTAGCTCATTTAATCGTAGCTGCTGTGCCTCTTAACACAGTATTTGAAGATGGTGCTTTTCTGGTCTTTAGCAGGGAAGGGACTGCCTGTCAGTGCAAACGCTACTGAAGTACTTGCCCTTCCAGCTCTTTCGGCTCTGCTCTGCCTTCCTTCTAAGCTGTATCTGATTAGTAACTCACGATCAGGTCATCTGGCCAGACAGAACCCTGGCCACACCCTCGGGTTCTGCATTCCCACCTGTGATTCTTTACCTGAGAACTACAGTGAAGTGATTTCCTTGGAGCTCTCCCAATTTCAGAGGGTGTTTCTGATAGCTGAAATTTCCTAGCTTAAAGTTCATCAAGCACTTATTCAGGTGGGCAAGTCTCTGTGCAGATATTCTTTAAAAAGATAAAAAGAAACCGAGAGAGAATCATGAGATATTGTCCAAAACAGTCCAGGACATCTTCCGACAGAGAACGTCGCTACAGCACAGCAGTGCCCCAGCTGGAAGAGGCAGGCACCGTGGAAGGCGGGCACACTGCACATTTCCTGCCCCTGAATGTTCCCCCAGCACAGGGCTGCCTGTTTCAACTGGGATGCTGTGGCCTGTACCCCGCTTCACATCCTCAAGTCCCCTGGTTATTTCGACAGTGATGAGTAACAGAACAATCAACAACACTGGTGCAATGTTCTACGTTGGGGTGAGAAGGGGTGAGAAAGAGTGGCAGGGAAAAATCTCGCATAACAAGAAGAATTACATCAAGCATTAAGAAAAGCGTTAGTTGCAGATTCGTCAGAAAAATATTGTAAACCCATTATAAAAAACTTGGAAAATACAAAACTGTAGAGAGAAAACTCATACGTTCATCCCTTTAAGAGAAATCTGTTATATCTAACTCTGTTTCATCCCATTCTTTTTATAAACACATGTTAAAGATATATAAATATATAGATATATCTATATATCTATCTAGAATCATCTCACAAATCTGTATCCTGCTTTTATTTGCTTCGTATGGCATTACAAAATTTTCAAAAAGGTTGCCTTACCTTCTTAAATACAAAATCCATGTAGAAAAACAGCCACCACGCTGAGACCCTTTCCGTTCATGCCCAGGCCCTCCCCATCTGCAGCTCATAGTAACGGTCTATGTCCCTCCCAGAGCACTATGTACACAGAAACATCTCCTGCCGCTTAAAGACTTTTTGATAAGCCTGATCTGTGTCTTATATACAGAGAAATACACAATTCGTAAATGTTAAACTTATGAATGTCCACTGGATTATTAATTTTTTAAACAGTACTGGGGACTGAACCCAGGGACCCGAGCTACAACCCTGGCCCTTTTCCCATTTTATTTGAGGTAGAGATGCTAAAGTGCCAGTTAGCTTTGAACTTGTGGTCCTCCTGTCTCGGCCTCCTATGTAGCTGGGGTTATAAGCATGTGCCACTGTGCCCAGCCTAGTTTATACATTAAGGACATCCACCTTGTGTCATGCATTTTGCAAACACTCTCTCCCATTTTATGAGCTTATTCATACTTTACTACTGTATTTGGAAAACTTTCCCAATCTGATGTGGAAAAAACTCAGAATCAGAGAAAAGCAAATCACAAATAATGAACAGCTTTATACCTCTGACCTGGATTTACCAAGACTAAGGTTTACCGAGGCTTCCTTTGCACTTTCTCCCTGTATACTTATGACCTCCCCACTCCCCCATACATGGGGGAGATTTATATTTACTGAAGCACTGAAGTGAGCCACAGGTACAGGGCACTTTACCCTGAAGGACTGCAGTATTGCCTAAGAACAAGCAGAGCCTGCCATGCAACTGCAGTGGTCAGCTCAGAAGTCAGACAGCATTCAGCACTGTCCCCTATGTGAGTCACATTCAGACTCACCAACTACTCCAACATCATATAGGTGAGGATGCTTTGTTTTCATAGTTCTGGCTTTCTTGAGGCAGGGTATAGCTACATAGTTCAGGGTGCTCTTGCCTCACGAATTACTGTACAAGCTAGGAAGTCAGCCAGAGAAGTCGGGAAATGGGCAAAGCTTGTACTCCACCTTCCTCTGTCCTCTGTCCAATTCCAGGGCCACACATAACCCAACAGAAACTCAAACGGGTAGAGCAGGTGCAGTCCAGATGTGGACCAGCAGTGGAGAGGCATCAGGCCCAGGAGAAAAGGGGCACCAGATGAGGATGATGGTGGAATTAGGGGTATAAATTAATCTAGGAATTATATACCCCACAGGATCCAGAAACCAGAGAGTGGGTCTGAACAAAGTGAGGACCAGGACGACAGGACTCCTCTTAGTCAGGTGCTGCTGCTGTAGGGACTAACAGAATAATTCAAAGCAAAAGGAATCCAACTGTCTGCAATGAGGCTGTCCTGGAAAAACTCTGGTGACTGCTTTCTGACAGTGCTGGGCAAGTGCCTGACAACTCTGGTTTTTTTTTTTGTTTTTTTTTTAATGAGATAAAACTGACATGAAATCAATCACTTTAAGAGTTATAGCATATATATTTCAGGGGTTCTTAGTGTATTCGCAGTGTTTTGCAACTGTCGTCATCATTTCAGCCCAAAACATTTACATCACCTGAAAAAGAAACATCATGTGACTGGCCAGTCCCTCCCATCTCCTCTCTGCAGCCCCTGGTGATCACTAACCTACTGTCTGCAGGGTCCCATGTTGGACATTTCATACATGGACTCACACGGTGTGTGGCGTTTGATGCTTGACTTCCTAGGAGTGTAGCGTTTTTAAGGTCTATGGCTGGATAATGTTATCTTTTTTGAGTGTACAATAGACATCATTTCTGAATTCCAGCCCACCGCCAACCCCAGACCCATGCTTAGCTCTGGAGGGTGAGAGGCTCCCTGGGGAAATACAAGACAGAGCTGACAACCATCTCCTAATACTGCTCAGTTTTAATTCTGATGATCCTAGACCAAGAAGTCTCTGGTTGTAAATTCACAGGAATTTGAATGACTAGAGAACAATAACAATCTCACTTGGAAACATTAGGAGCCAACCTAACCCACACATTGTACAAAAGCTTTATTAAGGAAGCCAGGGAAATACTGGCCCCAGCTCAGAAAGGAATGGGCAGGAAAAGAAACAAATCATTCTGAATAAGACTGTTCCTCCTTGAGATCCTGTTCAAGTTTCTAAGTAGCTTTTGGGTCACAAGAAGCTGGAAAGAACCACTGCTTATCCCCATACTGATCAACTCAGCAGTCATGAAAACCCTTGCGGGGCTGAGTGGGTTTGTCCTGTTCGCCCTGTTCTCACGGGAAAGGCGGTCAGCCAGGCTCTGTGGACCCATTCAGCAAGCTGAGGGTGCAGCCTGTATCCGTGAGATAAGTGCTGTGTGCTTTCAGCAGGCCAGCACTTAGGTGTCCAGCACAGCTTCTCAGAGTCAACAGGAAAACGAGAAAGCAGCAAGCGTCTGCAAGGGCATAGCAGTATCCTGACCAAGCAGGATCCTTGCCAGCCAGCCTCCAATATTTGTAGTTTACACCATAAGACGGAGATATTATTTTTTGACCTTAATCAGCAAATGATTTTTTTCTTTCTGACAATGGGCTGGGAAGGAGTCTGCGGACAGAGAACAGAGTAACTGGCACACCTCTGAGGGCAAGGAGGTCGAGCCATCCGAGCCATCAGCGCTGCTTATTCCCTTGTGCTCAGTGATCTCGCTGCAGGGTCTGTCTGTGTGGGTTCTGGGGGCTGAACCCAGGTTTCACGCATGTTAGGCAGGTGCTCGACCACTGAGTCACGTCCCCAGGCCTTTAAATTTGTTTTGAGATAGGGTCTTGCCAAAAACAGCCAGGTGGCCTGAAAGTTGTGACCCTCCTGCCTCAGTCTCCCAATGAGCGGGGATTATAGGCATGGGCCACCATGTCTAGCCTTGCATTTTATGAATAAAACACAAAACTTTATTTTTAAATTAAGGTAGATAATTTTATTTAACTAGCTAGAAATCACATGAATTGACTACAATATTTTAGAGATCAAAGAGAAGGCAATGGGCTACAACAATGAATTCAAGGCCAGTCTGAACTACAAAGGAAGACTGTCTCAAAATGACAGTAATAATAGTAGCAATAATGACAATGAGAAGGCAAGAGCCTTGAGTCCCACACCCAGAGTCTGGGAAAACTGAAGTGCCTGAACCATTCTCTCCTCCCCATTCTTCTGGGTTTCTGGTGAGCCTGCTGGCTATTCTCACAGGGGCTCTTTCAATTCCACAGTCTCTACTAGTCAGCTTTGTGTCACTGTGACAAAATACCTGAGACAGAGGCAACTTAAAGGAAGTGAGGTTTATTTCAGCTTATAGCTTCAGAGGCTGCAGTTAATGGCCAGTTGGTACCAGTGCTCTGAGGCCCGAGGTGAGGTAAAGTGTCATATCAGAAGGATATGGTGGAACAAAGCTATTCAACTGATGGCAGCCAACAAGGAGAGAACAGGGCAAGAACCAGAGAGGGAAAGGCCAGGGACCAGATGTAGTTCCCAAGGTCACACACCATGGCCCTCTTCTTCCAGCTAAGCCCCACCTCCGAGGACCTCATTCAGCTCTGAGCTCGTCAGTGAGTTAACTCACAGATGCGGTTAGATGAGGTTAGTACCCCCAGTCCAGTCACTTCCAGGCATCTCTGAAGCCAGTCAAGGTGCCGGTCAGGATGAACAGGAACAGTCTTTTTAAGGCCCCACACTCGCAAGCAGATAGCTCTACATTCTGTGAGTCACAGGGAGAGACCCCAGGCAGGACGCCATCACCTTCACCCAACTCTGCTCCCTCCAAACACAACAGCATGCACACAGATCACAGAAAAAGGGATGGAAGCTTCTACTTTGCTGTTAGGACTACATGCCATGGTCCCAGGCCAAGGAGGAAAAGGACTGGAATAATCCACTAGGATGCAGTACAGCACTCAACCACTACATTACTCAAATGAATCAGAAAAGTGTGGGAAAAGCCAGATAGTAGGGGACTATGAGATAAAGAGGAGATGGTACCTCAAATTCCCTAAGATACTAGAGATGCATTTTTTGTGGAGACTGAAACAGCCAAGTTTATTTTTAACTGCACTGTAACTGATATACAGTAACACGCACATGTATCTAAAACATACAAGTGTGTTTTTGTTTTCTTGAGACAGGCATTCGCTATGTAACCCAGGCTAATTTTGATCTCAAGAGTCTCCTGCCTCAGCCTCCCAAACCAAGTACTGAGGTGACAGGTGTTTGTCACTGTGCCCTGCCTAAAATGTACAAGTTTTGACTTGTGTATAAGCTCATGAGAACATGACCACACTCAAGATAAGGAATACATCAGTCCCATGTTCCCCGCTGCCTGGTTACTTCTCTGTTTCATTACCCCTTATCTATGGGGTGCAATGAAATGAAAGCTTAAGTCTGTCTGACTCCACAGTTACTGAATTCATCCTATTTATCTTCCTATGACAACTGGGTTTAGATCCCTGTTCTCCTTCCCCACAATATGGCAACAGCTCTGGTCTCCAGTTTGCCCACCTTGCTCCACCTGTAATGCTTAATTTCATTCTCTACACATGACCCCCGTTTGAAGTCAAATCCAGGATCGCTAGTGTGCCCTACAGGACCCCCCAGGATCTGGGTCCTGCCTGCCACCCCAAGCCTCATTTCTTGTTTCTTCTTCATATCCACAAACTTCATGTACCTGCTAGGTACCAAAGGTGCCACTGCCCCCAACTCCTGACATCCTTTTGTAAACTGTTTTCTTGGCTTGGAACAATCGGCCCCCCAGCCCAGCCTCGGAAACATCTCCTCAACCTGCCGGAATCCAGCCCAGTGGTCTTGTGGCAGGAGTGGGTCTGCCACTTGGAATGAATCTGACCATGTCTGTGGGCATTTTTACTGTCAGACTGAGCGAGGAGAGGGAAAGAGAGCGAGGAGAGGGAAAGAGAGCGAGGGGGCAGATAAACATCTTACACCGCGACCATAACAACAAAGTGCTCTCTGACCCAGAATGGACACAGCACAGAGTCTGAGAAGCCCTGATCTATTAAACTGAAGCACACCATCTCTGTGAAAGCACTGCCAGTCCTCTGCATTCAACCACACTGTCAGACCTGCTCAAGTTTATCTTCACCTCAGCATTTCTCTCATGGTGGGCTAAGTAGTACCTGACTGTCAGCCCCATTAAATCATAACTGCTTCAAAAGCAAACACTATCTTTTTTCATTTAATGAGTGAACAAAAGAGAAAAAGAAGCACTATGCTCTTGGCTCTATCATAAAAACACATTAAAAACAACACAAAACATACATCTGATATAAAACTATTAGAAGATACAGACAAGCACACAAAAAACAAAATAATTTTTGTGTTGTTGAGATTGAGTCTTGATATGCAGTAATTTTTTGTTGTTTTTTGAGATTACAGGTATGTGTCACCATGCCAGGCCAGAAAATGATTTTATAAAAAAGCCAGCGGCAGTCAGGCATGCCGATACACACCTGTAACCCCAATATTCAGGAGGCTGAGACAGGAGGATCACAAGTACAAGGCCACCCCAGCACTCAGGAGGCCAAGGCAGGGGGATTGTCATGAGCGTGAGGCCAGCCTAGGCTACATAGTGAGATCGTATCTCAAAAAGAAAACAAAAACAAAAACAAAACAAAAAACGCCACAAAAGTACCAAGCCACCATGCTCTACACAGCAAGTTCAAGGTCAGCTTGGGATACCTTCAAAACACAAACAAAATGGAGACACCCAAACACAAACACACAAGTGGCACAGGCACCTTCTAAAGGTAGACGAGATTAATCTTAAAAAGTAAATTTGAAGCTGGATGTGGTGGTGCATGCTTGCACTCAGGAGGCTGAGGCAGGAGGATCACTGAGTTCAAGGTAAGCCTGAACTGTGTAGCAAGACTATACCTCAAAAAAACAACAACAAAAAAAGTTAACTTGAGAACTTATAGTGTTAGCATTTACAATCTAAATCCTTTTTTTTTCTCTCTAGTACTGGAGACTGAAGTAGGCCCTGTGCAAGCTGTACAAGCCCTCTCTATGAGTGATACCCTGGCCTGCAGTATGCATCTTGATACGTCCTCTTTACTTACTTGAGAACAGCAATCTCTTGAACTGTTATAGCCCTTTTATCTTTGGTTCCCATGTAGGAGAATATGTTTGGCTTGACTCTGTTAAAATAGAAACAACAATGTGAAGTCATATACCTTAAGGAAATCACGTTTCTCATAATTTAAGTTTTAAAACAAGCACACTTAAAATAATACTGTCACAGGATAAAATAGAAACTTTTATTAAAATACAAACTAGAAAAGTAAATGACACTTGAACAACTCCCCTCTTAGCTGTGCTTGACTTAGAACATTTGTGGCTATGAGTAACTGGTACCAGTCCAAGCTTGGGCTATTCAGAAATGTAAATAATGCACTGATACACATTCATGGACTACAAACAATTCATTAGACTACATAAAAGAGGAAATTTTAATAATCATTCTAGATAATACAACACTTCTGAAAATTACGTATCTTCAATTTTCAAGAGGTTAACTCTATAGATTTTCCTTAAATATACGGTATTATTCTGTGTAAGTCAAATGCTGAAACTCACATCTGAACAGTTTTGTAATGAAGAAATGGCAGGCACCATGGACCCTCTCCAGGAAGCTCACGAACAAGAGGGACACAGGATGTCTTATAATTAGGCTTTTCCTGAGTGTTATGGGTTAAATTGTATACCCTCAAATTCTTACACTGAAGCCCGGACCCGCAGAACTTCAAGATGTGCTCAGTGTTGGAAATAGGGTCTTTGAAGTGATCAAGTTAAAATGTGGCTAACTGGGTGTCCCTAATCCAGCCTGGCCAGCATCCTTCTAAGAGGAGGAAATCTGGAGACACAAACATGAGGGGTACAGAAGAACGACCACACAAAGACCAAGGAGAACACCTGATCTGCCAGTCAAGGACAGGTCTCCAGAAAGGCAGCTGCTAACACCTTGGTCTTGAGCCATGCTGCCTCCAGAATGGTGAAAAAATTAATTTTTGTGGGTCTAACCACTGAGTCTACGGCATTCTGTTATGGCTGTCCTAGCAAGTGAATACACTCCTACCAGGTTTGAGCCGAGTTAAATTTCTATGGCACACAGGTTTGCTGTGGTACCAGCAGCCATGACTACTCAAAAAGCAAAACCAAGAAAGTGTCAGAACCTGACACTTGACCTCCAGGTACACTGGCTTCCTCTGAACCTGCGGTCTCAGGTTCTCCATGGAGTTTGTTTCCATGGGGCTGAGAATGCCCAGTGCGTACAGCTGACCTCTGCAACCACATCAAAAACTGGCTTTCAGGGAGAAAGGTCATTTTTACTTTAATCTGAGTGAACTGGCAACTCTCACCTCCATGTGAAATATTTACTTCCAAGTTTTTCATCTTGAACTATTGCCATGGGGGGAAAATTAATTCACCTATTGTCTAAGAAAACTTATCACTGGGATCCATGTTTCTGCTCTTTTTTCCATTAGCATGACACAGGAAAACACGTTTCAGTTGTTTTGATGTTTCAGTTGTTTGGTTTCAGGTGTTTTCTATAGGAACAAGAACAAGATACTAACCTTAAATATTTAGACAGTACATTAATAGCATCCATGGTGTCTTTGTTTTCCTTGTACAGAACGAAGTGGCAGTAACTTCCCCTAGATTTTGGCCAAGAATGTTTCCTTGGATCTTAAAAACAAAAATTAAATGTTATATGTACCACAATAAAAGTTATTTTTCGATGGTAAAAGTTTTTTCTTCTGAAACCCTATGCAGCTCATCTTTGGCTATAGAAACTGAGCTGACAAATCAGATCTGGCCTGACAGGAAATACTGGTTAAGTGGTTCTGGCTTATGGACCACAGGCATTAAAGTCTGTGGGACCAGACACTTAGCCCTGGCCATACTTCAAATCAAACGCTGATGTGCAGGTGGTGTGACAAATGCTGAGATCCCACCAGTCATCTTCACACAGCGGACAGCTAAGGAGACCTGCATGTCTGACCGGGCCGACTGCTTCGGAACAAGTGCAGCGCCCATGGAACCCACCCACCCTGCCTTAGGGTCACAGGCAGGGTTCACACAGACAGCGGCACGGCCAGGGGTGAAGCCCCTAGGAGCGGCCTTAGTCACTAGATTTCCCAAAGGCCACTTCCATCAAACAAGTGTAGCTAATGTCTATAAATGGTCTAGAGATATCTACTTATCAGAGAGAGCCGCTGACTCCAGACTTGATTGTCACTTCTGAGGAAAAGGAAACTTTAAACATTCAGTCCTGTTAAGGCTGGTATGGTGGTAATCTCAGCATTCTGGGAGGCTGAGACAGGAGGACTGCAAGCCCAGTCTGGGCAACTTAGTGACTTAGTGAGACCTGTCTCAAAATTTAAGAAAATAAAATAAATTAAGCCATGTTAAATGCTAATGTTTAAGCCAGTATTACTTTAATTGTTCACCTTGGAGACTGATAAACACTACACAACATGGGAAAATGTGACTTTTAAAACTGTTCTTTTCAATTATACTGCAACCTTGAAATATATATTTAAACAATGTAAGACTTAAACTGCTCAGAGAGTTTTGAAAAATTAACAGTTGGGGAAAATCCATACACTTCCCAGTATTCACGAGTCTCATATGACTGAGAGCTGCAGTGGTAATGTGAAGAACGTATTTAGTACATTGGGCTTCTGTAACTCCACAGAAGAAAAACTGTGAATTAATATTTTGCACAATCAATTGAAAAAAATTCTCTTATTTTTAAAATGGCACTTTGTCCCTAAAATAGTCTTGTCATATGAACTCATACATCCTTCATTTTCACAGGCTAACACGTTCCTGGTGCTGAAGTTAACCAGGTGTCTGGGTTCGCCAAGGCAAAAGCACTGCTTGAGAACAGGTGTGTGATTTCAGCTACAATGAAGAACCACAAACGGATGCAAAGAATCAATAAACCACCTCTGAAAAATGCCATGGTATATATGCCCGGCAAATCAATTTTCTTTTTTAATAGGGAGTTTCTTTTGTCTTGTATAGAAAATTTTCACGAGGATCTCTCTAGCTCTTTGTGTGCATAACTCAGAATTTCCTCAGAAAATTGCAAGTGGAGTATCACTTTTGATTTTCCTCCCAGCTCATTATCAGTGAAGCAAAGCTGTCTATACACAGCAATGTGATAAAATCATTGGCATTTCATTTCATCTAGACGAAACACCAACCGCTCTTACCTGCTGCAGTTCTGACCTCTGTCCAATTGCACAGCATAAAGAGCACAAGAGAGCAACGTTTAATTGATAATAATATTAAAGTGCTTTAGAGGTGAACATGCAAATGGTCGCACGGTAAGTTTGTACTGAGGCTTTCTGCAGCGCCTGGTAGTTATGTGGTGGGTTAACAGTCATTCAGACAGTAACAATGGGATGCTGTGGAGGCAAACAATGAACAAGCAAAAAGCTCACCCACACCAGCCTCCCTGTCTCCATCCTTTCAGTGGGCAGGCCAGTTCTTGCTCAGAGCTGCACCCTGTACCCAGGGGAAGTAGAAGGTCCAAGACTGGCTATCAAACACTTCCCCATCTAGAGATTTGTCTCTTTAAATACATGTCCAAGTATGTAAAGACATGTCCGAGACGCTCACAGTTATCTGTAGTGGTGAGGCTGCAAGTAATTAGTGTTCTTTTTGTGCTTTCTGTTTTATGAGTTTCCTGCACTGAAGTATAAAGATGTTTTAAATGTAAAAAATACTGAATGATTATTAGAGAAGATAGTTCTTTAACTTCTCTTACAGATTAAAAGAAATTTAACAGATAATTCAAGAGACTTAAACCCACTGAGTATCTAACCCTCTTTTATCATAATTTCGACAACCTACGTGTATTTAAGAGACATTTTTTAGATACAGGAAAAAAAATAACATGTAGTATTAGATATTAAGAAATTATTTTGATTTTTGTTGGCTGTGAAAATGGTTTGAGGTTTCAGCCCTTATCTGATAAATACATGTAAAATTTGCTTTAAAATGCTCAAGCAAGAAAAAAGTGGGGAGAATAGATGACACAAAAACAACAGAATGTTGATAATCAAGATGGCTGATGGGTACACAGATCCCATTTACGAATGAGATTTGTGTACATGTTCAAAAATGTCCAAAATAAAATGTTTAAAAAACAAGCACAGTTACATTTTTCCTTAACTACTAGCCCTTGAGAGCATTCACAATTAAGTACAATGGTAAGAAATAAATGAAGCCAAAAGACTGAAAATCTAATGCTATTACTCCTTAATAGAAACCATGACAACCGAGTATGAGCTCTAGATCAAAAGTATGCATTTTCTATTAACAAATCTAAGTACTGAGCATGCACACAGTGATCTCCTCTGCAAATAATAAATGCAAATATTCCTTTTCTAAGTGCATTCAACATACAAAACAGTAAAGCATTTGTACTAATTGGTACATTCTGAGTAACAAAAATCAGTGAATCTGAACTTATTTTCAGCAATTTGTTCAACTTCATAAAACTCTGATCCCTAAGAATGCTAAGAAGCATGTATTTAGCTTTACCATTTAAATGAACTGAAGACAATTTTCAAACATTTTTAAGACAGTCTGATTATGATACAAACGCAAAGCATTTTAGGCTGGGTAATATGCCGCCTATTTCCGAAAGGTTGCTTCTACTTCCTGAGGGTCTGACGTGGCAGTCCCAGTCTGGGAGAAAAGGAAACCACAGTGGATTCACATACCAAGTACAGAAATGCTCATAGATGAGAAGGAAGGAAGGAAAGATGTCTGCACTGAGAGGGATGACAGCCTGGGGTACCACTTGCACACCAGCCTCTCGGCTTCCTCAGGGATACTACTCCACCCATTATCTTCGTTGCTCTCCTGAATTTTCACTCTCCCTTTCCCATGGCTCTTTCACTTCCATTTATAAATATGCTTGGGGGCTCTTCCATCCTAAAAGCCAAATCTTTGTCTCCCTCTTTGTAACTGTTCCCTTCCTTTCTCCTTCTCTTTACAGCTTACCTGAAAAACCTGAGTGTACATATTGTCTTCCACCTCAACCTACTATGTGAAATGGTTTTCAGCCTCAGCATGTCACTGAAACTGCTTTGTCAAAAAAACAACAAACCACCAGTGATTTCCGAGGCTACACCGATGAACCTGTTTCAGAGTTCCTATCTTGCTGGAC
>RJWT010020194.1:0-18070 GCA_004365215.1 Cuniculus paca
TAGGACCACTTGCAAAGGCCAATCTGTGACCCTTGACCATGCAATTCCTTAGAGTCCTCAAGGGATCAGATTTTGTGCTGGATGAAAATAAGCTATATATAGGTCTCCCAAAGAGTCTTTCTAGATCACCATTTTTTGTCAACACATCTAACAGTCAAAAAGAGACTAAAAGGATCTTCTTGTCTGCTTTTGTCTTCCTCTTTCCAGTGTCTCTGGGAGACACACCTGACTCCTGGAACTCCCAGAATGTGACATGGGAGCTGCCCCTCAATATCTATATATTTCCCAATCATTTTCTCAGTTCTGTTTGACCTAGGGTTAAAGAAATAGTAATATGTTTCCTACTCTAAGGGAGTTCAGACTTGTATGGAGACCTGGAAGTTTCTTCAAGCTGAAGCCACAGCCTTTGCAAACTAATAATTCAGGATGAACAGAGAAAATGTGAGCGTGCTTGATGGCATATCTTGTTCCTTGTATCAGTCTGTAACAAGTTGCAAGCAAAACAAATGGGTATCTGGTTGATTTAAGATGAGAAGGAAATTCCTGAAAGACTATGGGGTACTCACAAAATTTCCAAGATTGCTGAAACAAGCCTCTGGAAAGGGCAGAGTCAGCATGTCAGGCCACAGCCAAAAGCAGAGTACAGAACCTGCCCAGTGAGCACCCAGCTGCTGCTGCTGCAGCTCCTGCTGGCTGTGTCCAAGGTGTATGGGGAGACCCTTGGCATTGCCACAGCTGCAATCCCTTCCCTGGTATGCAGGAGTCTTGGATTTTCCTTTAAAGAAACATGGTGCATGAATCTGGTGACTAGTCACCACACCTATCCTCAAGCAGGCTGGAAACCGAGTAACTGGACTCTTTAGCTCCCTTAGTAGAACAGGGATTCTGCTTCTACTCACCCTCCAAAGGTGGGAAAGGTTCCAAACATGGAAAGGTGGCCTAAATGAAGTTGTAATTAAATGAGCATAAAAGGACTTTTTATTCAAGATCTTTAGAATTTCCTAATTTGACACAAAGCCATGGCCTGCAAGAGAGAAGGGGGCTGCCTTTGAGTCCTTTCTTGGGAGACCCTCTACCCATTGCCTGTGTATGTTTCTTCCTGTGGTTGCTCCTGTCTTAAAAGTTTATTTATCACTATTGTAATTTTTTAAAGTTAGTTTCAGAAATGGGTGAGATTGAGAACTGCCATAAATGGATTAATTATTGTATTTGAATTTGGGAGTAAATTAGATTCTCAGAGAGTGAATCAACCACTAATGTTCTGAAAATTGTGAGCCTCCCCACTTCCCTTGAGTGGAGTCTGATTAGGTCCCTTGAGGCTATAGTTGATGAAAGTGGTACCTCACCCAAAGCCACAAGAAGTCTAGAATCCACGAGCAGATGGACTGAGAGGTGAGCAGAATGAGGGTGAGCAGAAGACTGGGGAGGCCTCTGTGCAAAGCCAGGGGACTCTGGATTTCTTAGCTCTATGCAATAGAAACCAAATCCAGCCCACTTAACTAATGAAAGGAGATTTATTGCAAGAATTTTGGGGATTTCTAGATTCAATAGAAAGAATAAGCTGAGAAGAGAAAGAAATAGGCCATGTCACATGGTAAGAAGCAGGGCAGGGCTGAGATCAGGGAGCAGGAATTGTCTGCTCAGAACAGCATTGCTACAAAGGAGTGAAATTCCAACTAGTTTTGAACATTTACCCCTCTGCCCAAGACTTAACCAACAGGAAAGGAGGGTTCCGTTGGTTCAGTTTTGCTTACTTGCCTATTTCTTGGCTGGGTCACTTCAGATTCATTAATTATAACTACAATAAACTGAATAGCAACAGGAAGAAAGTACAGTAATTCCAATAAAAAAATTGGGATGCTCTAGGAAGGGAAAATGGGTGCTGGACAGCACCCGCACCTGTAAAGGTCGGCTATAGCCACCCTGATCGAGTGTACAGTTTCAATCCATTCTGAATGGGTAGAGTTCCTCTCCATCTGCAGCTGAGCTTAGGGTCCCACAGTCAAATGAATGCTCATCTCACCTCACTTGACTTCAGCCTGACTGCGCCCCCCGTCTCTCAAAAGCATCCTGTATGTACCCTGGCTTCAGTCAAAATGGAGACAATATGAAACCAGAGTTCTGTCTGGACAGGGAAACCCAGCTGATCGCATGCGCAGCGGACGTTAATCATCCAGTCGCTCATCTTTTAGCCACATCAAACCTCAAGTTGATGCTCCCTCCTCAGTCCTTTAGGTGCTCCGTGAAACTCCAGGGGATGGAAGGGAAACCCTTCTTCGCACTGTATTTCTGGTCTGAATGACAATTTGGCCATCTCGTGCCAGAGGTTCACTACTGGCAGTATCTAGAAATGAAAATTAGAAAGAAAAAGCCTAGGCAAGCACTCCAGGCCTGGGTCCTCTTTCATTAGCATCCACTTCTGCTTTTTAGGTTCATATCACTCGTTCATTTCTGGTTCTCCCACAAAATTACACAAAGTCATACAACTCTGAATGAACTTTTTCCCCAAAGGGAATGTACCTCTCAACTCAGACTTCTATGGGCCAATAGGACAGGAAGAGGCTTGAGGGTGGAGGAAAGAGGAAGATGAATGTTCTTTCTTCAGATTTCTGGGTTTAAAGTCATATTAATCAGTAATGGTATTAAGCCATTTTGGTTAATATCATTTATATTTTTATTTTAGTAAAATATATAAAACATAATATTTATAATTCATAACCATTTGTAAATGTGTCTAAGTTTTGGTATATTGCATTTTCATTTTCCTCTCTATCTTCTAAGTTCCTTTGTGGTGTTTTTTGACATACTGGCTGTTTAAGAAAGTGCTAGTTAATTTCCACATATTTATGAAATGCCCAGAAGGAAATGTTTTCCTTCTGTTATTGAACTTGTATTTTTAAATCTACAGAGATAGAGTTTGTGACTTGATCTATGGTGACTGTCCCTGTGCACTTGAGAAGAATGTATCTGTGGGTGTCTTTTAGGTCTGATTGGTTTATTGTGTTGTTCAAGTCCTTAATTTTCTTACTTAGCTTCTGTCTGATTGGTCTAATCACTATTGAGACTGGAGTACTGAAGTACGTATTTCTTCCTTTGATTCTGTCAGTTTTTGCTACATGTATTTTGAAGGTCTTTTGTTAGGCTATTCATGTTGTTGTAACACAGTACCAGAGAATGGATAACTTATAAATAATAGAAATTTATTTTCTCACATCCCTGAAGCTTGGGAAATCCAAGATCAAGGTGTCAGCAGATTTAGTGTTCTGGTGAGGGCTGCTCTCTGCTTCCAAGATGGCACCTTGTTGGAGGGAGAGGGAGAATGCTGTGAAGACAAAAGGGTAAGCCAGCAAAATATTGCATGAATCCCCTTTACAGGGATCTTAATCTTATTCATGAGGGAGGAGTCTTCATGAGCTAATCACCTCTTAAAGACCCTGTATCTGAAAACCATCACACTGGCCATTAGGTTTCAACATCTGAAATTTGGAGGGACACATTTGAAACACAACAGTCTGAAAAATGTTTATGATTGGTTTATGATTGGTATGTCTTTTTGAGGTATTGAACCTTTTATTAACATATGATATCTTTGTAGATATGACTTTGCAGATTTAAAATTGTTTTGGGCCAGGGATTTAGCTCAGTGACACAACTTCTACCTGGCAAGAGTGAGGTCCTGAGTTCAATTCCCGGTACCATCCCCTTACCCCCCAAAATAAAGTTTGTCTTGTTTGATGTTAGTAGAGCCACATAACCTTTCTTTCTGGTTCCTATTTACATCTTATTCCATCCTTTCACATTCAACCTGTTTTGGTCTTTGGATCTAAAAATGAGTCTCTTGTAGTCAGCATATAGTTGGATCATGTTTTTAAACCCATTTTACCAAACTCTTGTCATTTAATATTAATCCATTTGTATTTAAAATAATTACCAATAAGGAGTACTTAACTTACCTTTTGCTATTTGTTTTCTACAGGCCTTACAGCTTTTTACCCCTTACTTCTATTTTTTCCTTCTTGATTTTTTTTTTTTTGGTAATGATGCAGTTTTTATTCTCTCAATATTTCCTTACATATAAACTCAATATTTCTTTGTGGTTACCATAGAAATTCCATTTACATCTTAAAATTATAAAAATCTAACTTGAATTTTTTTATTTTATTTTATTTTATTTGGTAGTGGAGGATGAAACCCTGGGCCTCATCCATGCTAGGCACACAGTCTACCACTGAACAATATCCCTAGACCTCTAGTTTGAATTTATATCCATGTAGCTTTAGTAGCATACAACAACTGCTCCTAGAATATCTATTTTCTCTTCATATTATTGATGTCACAGATTAGGTTTTATACATTTTACACCTAACAACATAGATTAGCAACTGAATTTTATGCATACTTCTTTCAATACTATAGAAAATTGAGCCAGGGATCTAGCTTAGTGGCCTAAGTGCCTGCCTGGCATGCACAAGGTCGTGAGTTCAATCCCTGGTGCCGGAAAAAAAAAAAAAAAGAAAGAAAGAAAATTGAAATAAAAGTTATAGACTAAAATTTCTCAAGAACATTGCTGTGGGATCCAGGACCTCAGCAGGATTCCTTGGCTCTCTAGCACATGGACAGGTCTCTTGCCCTCTTCTACATTTGACTCTGTGGACAAATATTGTAAGGTACTTTTGTAAATTTCTGAGTCCTGCATTAAATTTGTTCTCTTGCAAACACTGACTAATATAAACCCCTCTAGTGTATTTTCTCATTTGATTATTGTACTTTTTAGCTTCAGAATTTTGTATTGGCCCTTTTTAACATTTTCTATCTAATTACTGATATTCTCTTTTTGTCCATACATGATGTTCCTCTCTGTCTATCTCTTTCTTTACTATTTGGTCATCTTTAAACCCATTCCCTGTTTTTAAAGAGAGGACAGCTTGTTCATTTAATTTTCAGCAATCAAGAATTACTATACTTCATAAATAGAAACATTGTTACTAAAAGTAGAATGCTATAAATAGAATGATGTCTTGTGCTTGCTTTGGCAGTACATATACTAAAATTGGAATGAAACAGGGATTAGCATAATCCCCATATAAAGATGGCACTCAAATTTGTGAAGTATTCCATATTTTTAAAAGGTTAAATATTGCATAGTTTCTCTTATGTGAAAAACCCAAAATGTGAATAATTTAAAGGGCAAAATAAAGGAAAGATGGTAGAAAAGAGGGTGGTATACTATTTAGCGGTGAACAAGGGAATCTAGGGAAGAGGAGGATAAAAGAGATGGAGATATATCACAAACATATACTAATAAAAAAATAAATAAAATCTAATCTTTTGTTTCCAAAGACTATTGATATAACAGAGCAACACAAAAATGACAATAAAAGTAAGATGTTGTGTTGCAAACTTTGGGGTACAGTTAGGACTATAATCCATGAGTAATCTCAGGGTAAACTCTGCAGCCAAAAGCACTGCTGGTGAATATTCTCAAGGCAAATAGGAAATGATTATTAAGACAGTAGTTTTAAATTCTTTGTCTATTTAAGTCTGATAGTTGAGCTTTTTCAAGTACATTTTCTGCCCATTTTTGTCTCTTTGAATGAGATATACTTTCTTGTTTTGCTGTGTGCCTTTTGCTGTTGAGAGATTGACATCTGAATCTTATAATGTAACTGGAAATAATATTCTCTCCTATCCTTAAGATTTGCTTTTTTTTTAAATGTTGGAGTATATTTCTATGCTGAAAATTAGCCTAAAGTGAAATCTCAGGGATTTCTTAGGTATTCTTTGAGCCTACCTCTTTCCCTGCACATATACATTGGCTTTCTAAAGTCGCCCATGCACTTTTGAATGTCCAAAACAAGTGCAGCTCTGTTAAGTCTTCTGGAAGTTACTCAGCTAATGAGAGTGGAAACAATGGCATCCAGCCTACATGCCTGCCTCTCAGTAACTAGAAGCAGGAATTTATGCCCAGAACATAGAACTCTAAAATTTAGAGGAAAAGGTTTTTATTGTCTGCTCTTACTCCAACAAGCCATGCAAGAAAAACTGGGTGCTGTCCACACAGCTACCTGTCATGGGCTGGGAGTTTGGAAGTAGGTAGCTATCATGGTATTGATGGCTAACATTGATAGACACTGGCTGCAGTTTACCAATCAAGATGTTCTTGTAAAGTGCAAATTGAATATTTGAATAATAAATTCCTAGTTACATAATAGTCACTTCAGATCCTCCCTTTCTTCCTACCTTTTCTTGGCTTGTCTTGATCTTATTTATCGCTTCTCTTCTTTCATCTCTTCTCTTCTTTCTTTCTTTCTTTCTTTCTTTCTTTCTTTCTTTCTTTCTTTCAAGATTTAACCTACAGACTCAAACACAATAGGTGAGCACTCTATCTCTGAGCTATATCCTCAGGCTTATCTGTTTTGAGACAGGATCTCTCTACATTGCCCAGGCTCACCTTAAACTTGTGGTTTTCCTTTCTTGACTTCCAGAAAAGCTGGGATTACAAGTGTAGGCCACAACACCTGACCTCACTTCATTCCATTTCTGATAGTGTAATTATTGTCTAGGTGGAGAGACAGACACCTGCTATGTCCTACAGCATCATTTTTCCTGATATCACTTGTAACTTAGAGCCCTTTTAATACATATTAAACAAGACTATATAGTGTCAAGGACAGAGGTATGGAGACCAATTAGAAAGCTATGGATGTAATCCAGGTGCAAGATGATGATGTCTTGCAACCAAAGTAGTAGTAGGAAGTTTCAAATTCTGGACATATTTTTAAAGGAAAGCCAATAAATTTTCTAATGGAGTAAACATTGAGAGAGAAAGAGAATGAGAGATAAAGATGTTCAAGGTTGACTTCAAGGATTTTGACTGAAAGAATGAAGTTGTCATCCAGTAAGATGGAAGAAATGTGAGGAATTCAGTTTTGATATAGGGAGTTAAAAATGTCTATGGGATACACATGTAGAAATGTGAATCTGAAGTTCAAGAGAGAAGTATAATCTAGAAATATGAATTTATGAATCATGACATGGATGGAATTTAAAACCAGGAGTTTAGAGTATAAATGGAAAAGGTGCAGTGACCAGACCCCCTGACATCAAGACACTCTGACATTAAAAGGTTGCAAAAAGGAAATAGTCAGCTGAGGAGAGTATTTCACATAGAAGAGAGTGAACACCCTTACCAAGTGTTTCTGATAAGTTAAACAAGGATTAGAATTTTAATCATAGAATTTCACAGGTAGCATTCACGGGTGATATTAACATGGATAGTTTTGGTTGAGTTATGGCAATGAAAGTCCCATTGAAGTTGATATACAAGTGCCTAGGAAGAGGGGAATTGAAGACATGGGGCATAGATAACTACAAAGAAAAGCAAAAATTGGGTGGTAGGTTGTATGGAAGGGGTCAAGAGTTGGTACATTAGGAAATAATCACATAATACATTCAGCAATTGGAGATGCCTCAGCAAAATCAGTAAAATCAATGTCATAGAGGAAAGAAAAGGAACTGCTGCCAGAGAAACACCCTGTATTGGTGAGAGGGGTGTATTTTGGTGCATATATTGAGAGATGGACTGTTGATAGGAGCTGGGAAAGTTCCTCTGTGTCTTTGGAAGGCAGATAGAATCTTTGGTGCAGATGCTTTTGGTGGTAGAAAGTATAGTGAATTTATTATTCAGTTGATTGAATTTTATCAGTGAAGAGGAAGACAAGGTCAGTAACTGAGAGTGCAGACAGGAAATGAAATGAAGACAGGACTGAAAGAGTTGTTTGGGAGAGTGAGTTGAATAAATAACTGCAGTACAATTTCCAGACACAGTTGAGGCTCATTTGCAGTTCAAGACACATAATTAAAATAAGAACAGCAGTGTGATCACATTGTTTTTTCTATTTGCATTCCATTTACCAGGATTGGATCTAACTAGGGTTCTGGTTTTTGTCAAGTTCAATGAAGCATAAAGAAGTTGAGGATGTGTGCAAAAGGGTGATCATAATGACTAACCCAAATAATAGAGCAAAGGTCCTAGCAACAGAGGATTGTTGGAGTCAGTGTACTAAAAATAAGAGCTGGAAAGACAGGAGGCAGGGCCATAGAGTAGATGGGATGGACAACTGGGAAGGACTTACAGTTACTAAAAATGACAAGCTGGGGTGTGGCCCTGGGCACATGTAACAAAGAAGGGATGTGGAACAAGCTCATAGAAAGGATAAGGGGGAATAAAGGGAGACACCGTTTGCCAGTAAGGAGCTCAGAGGGAAGGCAGAGGCAGGCCCTGCTCTGCATGCATTCCACAAGCCCTCCGGACGCTTCCACCCCAGGTAACCAGCAAGGGTGGGGAAAAACAGAAGCGAGCCCTGCACCAGAGCATCCAATAGCCACCACTGGATACCTCTAGTCAGCACTGGCCAGGAAAACCAAACAGTCATGCTCCTGAGAAATTGTAACTAACGTGGGAGTTTCCCAAAACCCGACCACCCGCTTGTTTGGAAGAACCCAGGAAAATGTCAAGACAAAGAAACAAAAGGCAGTCCCTGGACTCCAATCCAAGCAGAGCAAGTCCAGGAGATGAAAACATGGAAGAGATCGGGAGTCACACACTTAAAGTTTCTGCAGTGATGGCAACTGAAGTAAAGAGACAACTTCATGAGACTATAAAAGAAATTAGAACAGAAATACTATCTCAGGTAAAAGAAGAAATGAAAAACATAATAAAAAAATTGCTACACTTCTCTAAAGAAGACATAGATAAAAAAATAGAGGAGCAAAGGAAAATGAGGGAAACTATAATGAACAATATAAGAGAGATTTTGAATGCATGAAACAGATTCAGAGATATCCAGGAAATTAAAATCTCCATTGAAAGCTGGCAAAATCTCTTGAAAGAAACTGAAAATAGACTTTCAGACCTTGAAGACAGGTGTGCAGCTTGTGATTGGGAAAGGAAAGACCTCTTAAAAATAATGAGGAACCAGGAAATAACAATTCAAAGACTGCAAGATGATGCAAAGCGAAATAATTTATGAGTGATAGATATAAATGAAGAAGCAGGGGTCAATACAAAAGACATAAAAATTCTATTTACAGAAGTACTAGCAGAAAACTTCCCAAACATGGGAGAAAGATGTGCTATTCAGATAAATGAGGCATATAGAATTCCAGCTAGCCATAACCAAAGTAAATCTACACCCAGACATATAATAATCAACATCCCAGAAATTTAACACAAGAACAGAATATTAAAAGCTGTTCAAGAAGAGAAACAGATCACCTATAAAGGAAAACCCATCAGAATCACAACAGACTTCTCAACACAAACCATCAAGTCAAGAAGAGCTTGGAGTGAAATATTTCAAGTCCTGAAAGAAAACAACTTCCAACCCAGATTGATGTACCCTGCAAAACTAGCTTTCAAAATTAATGGAGAAGCAAGATACTTCCATGATAAAGAACAACTCAAGGAGTTCATAACTGCCAAACCAGCCCTACAGAGAATACTGAAGGACATTTTGGAGAGAGATGAGAAAGACCATGGTTCCAGAAGGATCAGCAGGGGGGGGATCACCAAGCTGGACAGACAATAGAATGGAAGGGAAAAGTACACAGCCAGTGGCAGGAAAATGGCATGGCAGAGATGAGCCAGTGAATGTTGACCATGACCATTAATGTAGACAACTTCAATTCACCAGTGGAAAGAGGCACAGGTAGAGTGAATTGGGAGACAGGATCCATCAATATGCTTTATCCAACAAACACATTTAACTCAAAATGGAATTCATAGATTGAGAGTCAGGGGAGAGAGAACAATGCTCTGTGTGACAGGGAATCAGAAAAAAGAAAAACAAACAGTAGGGGTAGCTTGCCCATCCACTGCAGAACGGAAAGGAAAGATATGGCATTTCTATACAATGGAAAGCTACTCAGCAATAAAGAAAGATAACCTTGACACTCTTGTAGGTAAATGGATACAACTCGAGAGCATGCTTATAGGTGAAAAGGTTCAGAGTTGCATGGGTGAACACTGTATTGTCTCCCTAGTATAAGAAAGTGGGGAAATTCGTGGATCCAAAATCCAAAATAGAGGTTGTGAAGGTGAAAGGGGAGGAGATGTCTCCAAGGGGAAGGCAATGGCCATTGTTAATCTATAATTTTGTTTTGAAGCCCTGTATTGTTCTCAAGGTTCTGCTTAGCCAGGTTTGATTGTTTAGTTACGTTTGATTTTATTATATTTGATGGCATGGACAGCTATTGCAAAAATAACAAAATGGATTATAGCAGTCATTATTGTTTTCCTATTATCTTGTTCCAAAGTCTTTATTGCTTTACTTGTTTTCTTTTGATTGATTTTATTCTATTTTGCTTTGTCTGATTTTGTTATGTTTGAAGGTCTAAGCAGCTGCTTTGAAGATAAGATGCATCAGGATAGCCTCTGTTGTATTCCTGCAGTCGTTTGAAGTCCTGTATTGCTTTCATTGTTTCCTTTTGATAGGTTTTTTTCTATTCTGTTTTATTTGATTGTATTATATCTGAGGGCACGAACAGTTATTTTGAAGGTGACAAGAGGCATTATGGTAGCCATTATTGATTTCCTTTCATCTTGTTATGAGATCTTGTATCATGTTCATTATTTTGTTTTGATGACTATTCTATTTTGTTTTGTTTGTTTTTATTATGTCTGAGGATATAAACAGCTACTTTGAAGATAACAAGATACATTATGGTAGCCACTGTAGTATTTCAACTACCTTGTTTTGAAGTCCTGTATTGCTTTCATTGTTTTATACCAATTGGTTTTATTCTGTTCTGTTGTGTTTGATCTTATTATTCCTTATGGTATGGGAAGTTATTTTGAAAATAGCAAGGGGCAACATGGTAATCATTGTTGGTTTATTTTTGTTTTGTTTTGAAGTCTTGTATCACATTCTTTGCTTTGTTTTGATTGAATGTTCTGTTTTATTTTGTATTTGTTTTATTCTCTTCAAAATAAAAAAAAAAGAAAGAAAGGATAAGGGATTGTTTCCTCAGGAGCGCAGAACTTGGGATATGTTGTAAACAGCTGGTGAACAAGTGGAGACTAACCTCCACTTTCCAAGTAGCTCTGATGTCTTCACTTCCCTGTTCTGTCCTGTTTGTTCTCAATCCTGAACTGCTCTGGCAAAATTGCTTTAGATCAATGAGAATCACACAATTGTTAAAAGCTGCAAAATTGTTAACCATGGTTCTTACTTTTTTCAGTATGTATTTAACATCTTCTTGTTCAGAGACCTCCAGGCTTCAATGCTGCCAGTATCTGAGTTTCACAGCTTCTCCCATCCTGTGTACCTGCTCTAAGAAAGGAACAATATTATTCATTCACACATCAGTGTAAATGTCCATGTCCTTACCTACTTGGGAATGTCTTTTACATCTCCTTCCTAATTGGTGGAAGGAGAGGTTTGGTCCCTCAGTGAGAACATCAAAAGAGTCTTGGAATCAGGGCATGGTGTCCAGAGTCAGGAGACCTTGTGTCCCTGAAATCGGAGCAGAGAGGTAGCTGCCTTCTCTACCTTTGCCCTGTGTGGGCCCTGGACAGGAGTACTGGGTCAAAGAAGAGTCTCAGTGTAGCCAGCTTGCTTCTCTTTCCTTCCGTGTGTTCTCTGAGCACAGGCTTCATTCCTCACCCTTATGTGTTCAGCCCCCATATGTGCTCAACTCTCAATCACAAGCAAGATCTAATGGGGGTTCTTTCATCTCTTTCCTTTAATTTCTGTCTTAATTAACTTTACATATTATAAAACACCAATTGTAAATGTAGAGTTCAAAGAGTTTTTTAAGTAACACCCCAATCAAGGTACAGAACCTTTCCATCACCCCCAAATTTCCACCACTCTGCACAGCAGGCATTCAATTCTCCCTTCCTCTATCCCCATTCACTATGGCTCTGTTTCCCAATATTGTAGGTGAGTTCTGCTTATTCTGGAATCCTTATATGAAAGGGATCATACAGTATGTCCTCTGTGAGTCCTTGCTTCTTTTGCTCAACATAAAGAATGTTAAGATTCATCCATGTTGAGGCTTTTGTCTTGTTCTGGCTTACTAGTATTCCATTGCATGGATATACCACAACTTATTCACCTGTTGATGGTCATTTGTGTGTTTGATTTTTTATTTTAAAAGTAATGAATCAGATTAATAATTATAAAATTAATTCTTTATACCTCCCTCATTTTTTGTGGTTCAAGGGATGGAATTCAAAATCTCATACATGTTAGGCAAACAATCTACCACTGAGTCACATCTTCAGCCCCAATCCTCATCCCTTCTTACCAGGAGTTAACTTAGATCTGGAACACTTGTGACCACCACTGTCACTCACACTGGCGGGAAAAATAAGGTCAATGGATAAAAACATTTAATGTTTGTCTCCTATACACTTTCTTCACCCCAACCTCCTCTTCCCAGCAGCTCTGGAATGAGATGGTCAGGAGATGACAGAACAAATGGTCAAATAGTGAGGGAGGCATGGCAGGGACACAGGAACAGTCGGGAAGGCTTGGTGTGCCTATTCACTGTGAGCTATGTGGTTTTTTTTTTCCCAGACTCTTGGGCTGGTATGAGTGATTCTTCTATGACACATTAGCGTGGTTGCCCCAGGTTTAAGCTGAAATAAGGTTTCTCAGGGGTTTTGCTTGACCATTGACTGAACTAATTTGGAGCCCTCCAGTTGGTAGAAAATCAAGCTCTGCAGTCTTCCAAGAGTGAGGTCACAGTTCCCTAGGGTTCCCTGGTTCCCATTTATCCTGTGTGATAAAGCACCATGAGCAGTGAATATCAGAACTGGTTATAACTACACCAGGGCCTCTCCAAACACACACTGAAATATTCCAATTCTGTTATGTACTCTCCACTAGCAAGATAAAGCCAAACCCCACCATTCTTGGACAGCCTGGCCCTCAGATGCAAATCAACCACTTTGACTGGGAAAGAAACAGCCAGATCCATGTTCCCAGAGATAAAAGTGTCTGAGTGGAATTTAGGAAGAGACTGTACTGTGTTTCCTAAATTGCATATTTTGTGCTTGATGGAAGATTTAAAGGATCTTTAAAGGCAACCTTGACAATGCAGAGACTTCACCTTATGTGATGACTTGATATAAGATCCTCTTTTACACAGAGCCCTTTTGTTTACAAATGAGCCTGCCTACTTTGATCCTCACACCCATCTCTGTGCAAAGAGGGCCATTCTCAGTACTCCCTGTAATAGGGTCACTGAAACCCAGAGCTAATGAGAGGGCCAGGAAAAGATGAGCCAGCCAGCAGAGTTGCAAATGCCAGAGGATGCTGTCTTTATTCAAAATGCTAACATTTTGCTGGTCACAGAATGTTTGCATCAGCTTTGACTTTAAAAAATACTATTTATCTTGATGACTGCCTCTTCATCACAGAGGCTAGTGACACCCTCATCTCGCTCTGGTTCCTGCTCCAAGTCCCAGGCACCGCATGGTGGATGGGTTAGCTTGATTCGTATATTCATTCATTTATTACATGTGAAAAAGGAATGAATATCAGTAATCTCATATGGCTCAAACTAATGGAGCCTCCAAGGATGAGGCATGAAGCCTCTCTTGATCTCCCCACTGCCTGTGAGTGCTTCATTATTCTGCTCAGTGATCCTCAGACTGGCTGCATGATACACCCACCCAGGAGACTTATTAAGACCAGACATCAAGATGGTGTGGCGGGAGTGTGTGCTTTCCCAAACTCCTCTGGTGCAAACCTCAGGATTAGAGGCCCTGGATTAAACCAGAATTAAAACAGAGTATAGAAGCAAGAGGTCCTGAATTCAAATTCTGATACCAGCCCTCCCTAATTGTAGAATGGACACAAGTTACAAGTTGTGTGAGTGTTAAGTAATATATATAAATGTCTAGCACATTGCCTGGCATACCAATATATCCTGGGTCACAACCACTTTAGGACACTCTCTAGGACAGTGGTTGTGAACCTATGGCATGCGTGTCGCAGCAGGCTGCCTGTGTCACTGAAAGCCCTCAAAGGTTCACCATCACTGCTCTAAGAGTTACAACTTTGTGTTATGGTTCAGAGAAATTAACTAAGTCCACCAAGGTCACACAGCAAGTTCATGGAAGCCTTGAGTTTGAGAGCCAGGTCTGTCTAGCCCCTGCAGCTAGAGCTGAAATGACAGCACTTGGCATCCACCAGATGCTCCCTGATCAGGGCGCTCACTGATTAGCTCACAGCAATTTTTTTTCAGTACTGGCAATTGAACCCAAGACTTTTACACTGTGCTACATACCAGCCCTTTTTAAAAAAATTATTTTGAGATAGCACCTGGCTAAGCTGAATTGCCCAGGAGGGGCTCGAACTTGCCACACCCCTGGGATTACAGGGATACACCACCATACCTGGACCACAGTGTTTTTTAATTGCTCCCTTTCTACCTGAGGACTAGCACTGAGCTGAGAGGCACTGGCAGAGGGAAAGCCCTAAACCAAAAGTGACAGTCCCTTGGCCTTGGGGATTTTGGGGGAGTTCCTGCAGCCTCAATCATCTCACACTGTGTGTTCAACCCTCTAACCAGAGCTGCCAGCTGCCTTCACTTCCTCCCTCTGAGTCTTCCTTTAACCTCATCTGTGCCAGCTTCTGCTCCTACCCCTCTGTCAAAGCCAGCAACTTCCCCAATGTTAATATTGTGGGTTCCTCTGAGGACCTCTGTCTTACAGGGACAGCCTGTAACACACTTTCCTGAATGTCATTCCCCTTTCACTTTCTACCATGCCACATACACTGGCCCAATCCCATGGCCTGCCATCTCCTCCTCGCCTTTTCTGTCCCATATAGACCCAGAGTGATCGGGGATATAGCTCAGCAGCACAGCACCTGCCTTGCAAACATAAGGTCCTGAGTTCAATTTCTGTGCCCCCCCCCACAAAAAATACATCTGGATCCCAAGTAAACCCAAAGTTTCAAGGTTCCCTCCCAGCTGTCCCACCCCTGTGAAGCCCTACTTCTCCTTCCTACCCCAGAGGCCCTTGATCTCCAGGTCACCCACCTGTCCCTCTAAACCCACCTCTTTGGTTCAGGCAGTGAGGTTTTCTGGGATGCACTCACCTGACCTCCCCACAGCCAGGCCACTTCTGCTCTCAGGTGTGTCCGCTGCTGCTGCACTGCACAGCTGCTTCCCAGAGTTCCTCTAGATCTGTATCCATGTTTCCTACTGAACTGGGAGCACCATCCAGGCATCTCCTGGTACCCAGCAGGTTTGTGATGTCTCTAGTGGCTGTAGTGCTGATTATGTACCAGATTCACATTCAATCCATCTTGCAGGATTTGATTCATTTAATACAACTATTCAGCATCTTCCTTATTTTACAAATGAGGAGCATGAGATGCTCGAAGCTCAAATGACTGGCCCACCATTCCATACTTCCTACATGGAAGACGTGGAATTTGAACCAGGCAGCCTAACTCTTAGCACCTGTGTCTTAACCAGGGATCACTGGTGTACAGAGGAAGAGTGTTCTCCAGCAAGGAGCACAGCTCTCACCTGGACTGGAGCAAGCATACATGTGCACACACATTCACACACACGTACATAATGTGGGGAAACTCCAAGGGGAACTAGAGGTGCTAAAATGCGTGGTATGGGCCAGTGCTTCTCAGACTTTAACATGCATCCGTATCATTTGGGGATGTGTTGAACTGTATTTTGATTCAGTCTGTACAATGATGAGACTGTGTGTCTTGCACACCACCAACTGATGCTGATCCTTTGGTCCAGGGACCACACTCTGAGTAGCAAGGATGAACCCTAAGGATTGAAGGGGCTCAGAGGAAGGAGACTGTAGTGTACACTGAGAGGTCCTGGGACGGCCACTGGGGTCTGGGACAAATGCAAAGCTTGATTAGAAAGAAGGGAGCAGAAGACTTGCCCTCCCTAAGGGTTCTCCCACGAAGCTGACTCACCCCCCACCTACACACACTCACCAAGAAGCTGCACTAAGCAGGAGCTCCACATGTGAGTGACCCAAGTTTGAGAAATGCCCAATCCTGATCATCTCAGGAAATGTTTTGCAAATTCAGAAATCAGAGCTAAAGGGAAGTTCTTTTGGTCCACTACTAACTTCAGCGGTGAAGTGGGAATGAGTGGTTCCTCTTCAGGAACAATTTTGCTGGCTCCAGGGCTTTGGCCGCCTATAAAGCTTAGCAATGGAAAGTAATGAAACCTTCAGAAAGGAGGAGTTTGTGGGGAGCACTGCGGAAGGAGCAACTTTCGACCAAACTATGTGGCCAGCGATGCAGAGCCTTGAAATCGATGGTTACTACCCTCCAGTGAGAGAACAGCCTGGTAACTCAGTCTTTCTTCTGTTGAGATATAAGAAGGGCAAGTCAAGGTTTGCACCATTGCTACATTTTGTACCTGGTTCTCACTAATATAAGTCTGGAATGCATCAACCTGGAATTTCTGAAATGTTCATTTTAGGTGCTGTATCTTTAGCATATAGCTTTAAAAAGTTTTGTCATTCCTTTACATTCTAGTTGAAGGATAAATTGGATAAATGCCAATGCTTATTATATGCCCTCTACTCAATAAGTGTCTCATTCTGTCATGCATGGTTTTGTGATAAAATAACAATGCAAAACAGGGGTTAAAAGAGTTTTGCAGCACTGAATCCAAGTGCCACATATTTTTTTATGTAATTGCTATAAAATTGTTTAGAGTGCCTTCTGTTGTAGCTGATGTGTTAACCTAGGGACCTGTTTTCCACTTCAGGTTGGCTAGGATATGTTTTTAGCTTCAGAATTAGTTTGTCTTAGATTGAGCAGAGGTTTTAAAAATTCAGTCAACCTGTTGTCTTATTTTCTTGCTCAGTGTTACATGGGTGATATATTTTTAGAAATCTTATAGAAGTTGTCACATTTAAGGTCAGAAATAGGCTTGCTTCCCAAGTGATCTCTGACTTTCTATTCTCTTTTAAAGTTTACAGGATAAAAGGGAGTTAAGCTAGAGGAAGGAAAGAGTGCCTGGGGCCAGGTGGTTTCCACCTTTCTAAACTACATCACAAGGGATATTCCAAGAAGTATGAATAGCTCCCTTATATAAAGCAAAAATTGGGAGGAGAAACTCCCTGAGACCAAGGGAAGGGAACTTAATTCTGCAGACAACTGGAGAGCTGGAGAGGGTTGAAGTGGGGCTGGATGCCATAGGTAGTCTCTGAGGTGGCTCACTGTGGTAGAGGGGAAAGGCTGAAGAGAGTGGGTGGAGACAGAAAGGATCGCAGCAGCAAGAGGGGATGAGGCACAGTAGCTGTAAGAAAGGAAAAGATAGAACGTGCTAGAGAAACATCAGAAGCCAGATCAGCAGTACTGGATTGGAGGGAAGCTAGGGCAGGGAGGGAGATGCAGGATTCAAGGGCAAATCCCAGATTTCTGATTTGGGTTAGAACTAAAATTCTAGCCAAAATAAGGGGAAAAACCTCACACAACTCCAACAGAGATGGAACATTTTCCTAATGCGTTGACAGCTTCCTAACTTTTAAAACAAAAATCGTGGAACATATGGAATTTTCTAGATGATTGTCATTATGAACAGTAATCACTGTGAGACTCAGAGACACAGTGACCACTCAGGGCATGCTGTGAGGCATAAAACCATGGCTTCAGCACTGAATGGCTCCAGGTATCTTTGTGTATTCTAGTGTGTCTGCTAAACAGTCTCTCTCTCTCTCTCTGCTTTTTTCTCTCTTCTTCACTTTTGCTTTTCTTCTTCTTTCTTTTCCTTCCTGTTTTCCTCCTCCCTTCTTTTCTTTCCTTCTCTTTCTGCCAAATATAGTTTTATTTTCTTCTGAAAATCACTCTCTTAAACCTTTCACCTACAGTGCATGAAAACATCACTGAAAAACATTTGCAGTGTTCTCATTTACTTTTCTCTATTTACTTTTCTCATTTACTTTTCTCTATTTATGACCCTTCACCCGGTTTCCAGTACTGAAATGTAAAATGCTGCTTTACCCTGCTTGATAAAATATTAAACTTTTTCTTAACTGCTCAAAGATACCAGGGAG